>MQRK01234956.1:21636-35477 GCA_001938485.1 Girardia tigrina
GTGTGTTGACAACATGGGGGGATATTTTGATTAAAAATAAAATGTTATTATTTAAAAAAAATCGATTTACATTTTACTTTAATTTTGACCCGTTTCATATCGAACAACCTAATAACTGATCAAAATATTATTAATTAATAAGGTTATTTTTATTCATAAAATATTCTAAGTATTTAAGCGTCCTTTTGATGTTAATTAATGGGTTCTAGTGTCTTATAAATAGTGATTCACAGAACTACCGCTCGTAATATGAATCGAAACCCTTTTGCACAATAGCAAGCTAATCTTTCGAAATGTACGAGATTGGCTTGATTGTGAAGGCTTACTAATTCTGAGTTGATATGATGATTTGTCTCTGCAGGGTACGAGTTATAAGTTATAACAAATTATTTTTTAAACGAGATAAGCCTCCAATTTATAGGATTGGACACTTTATACTTTGGATGTGACTATAACTATCTATTTTTTTCTGTAAATAATACTCTTCCTAAATGCTATATGGTGGTCAAACAAATCTGAGCTCTTTGAGATGGTCTTTTTTCATTCATGAAAAGGAAATATATAAATACATATTTGTAACGATTATAATTATTTGTAATTTTTTATTCAACTCTTGTTTTAGAAATTTAAAATTAAAAAGTTTCTACTGTAATCATCCAAGCATAAGTAAAATATTCTATTTGACAGTAACCTAATTGCGATAGGATTATGCATAATTGACAAGTTTTGGTTTCAACAGGATAGTGCGACACCCCTTTTAATGTAAGCAGAATTTGATTTCAAATCGGAGAATTTTGGAACAAAGATCATGGATAAGAAAAGATTTGCATATGATGGAACACAATAGCCTTTCCTATTCACTGGATCACAACCCTAGCATGTTTTTTTTAGAAGTTTCTTTAAACATAACGTGTTCACAACTTATTCAAGTACAATATCAGACCTGAAGGAAGCCATATCGAGGTCGATCGAAGAAATTCGGATTTCTACTTCTGAAGTAGTTTCTGTATGGTCCGAGAATTGACTACAAGACGTGATTACATCTACTGAAGGCTGTTTCGAAAATCTAAGCTCTTAATGCGCAAAACGTATTATATTTAATTAGGTTTATATCAACTTCCTACAACTAGTACACATGGTACACTTTTCAAAGCCTAACTTCCATCTGGTCGCCTTTAATAAGCTCCTAAAAATAAATTTATTTAGTGATCAATTTGTGCTTTTTAAAGGTTTCCTTTTTTAAAACTTTCTTATCTCGTATCTGTATATTTTTGTAATTTGTCTAATATTATCCTAATGTTATACCATATTTATTTGTTTGTTTTGTTAGTATTCCATTTACTGTCAGTCCAAACCTTCATACAGGCACAGAGAAAATAAGTTTGATGTGTTTCAATTTTGCACTGATTGTTACGATTTGAAAAATGCTTTAAATAAAATAATGTCTGCTTTATCTCTTTCTTTCATTCAAAAGCACTAAATTCAAAAAAAATAATTATTTTTGTGACTAATTTAGAATTTTCTGTTTTTAACAGGAATTATTGTTTAAAGTATTTTAATCCTAAAAGAAGAAGAGGCAGATATTTGGCTATGCAGAACGATCTTTGTAGTGGCTACTCGAAATACTCCTTTTGTGATATACTTTACTATAATGTATATGTTTTATGGTTTACTGTGGATATTACATGTCATACGTGGTGCGATCCATAAGACCTTAGGCTCGACAAGAAAGCAAAGTCCAATCAACTTTATTTTTTCAGAATCAGTACATGACATCAAAGTAAATCATTTGTCAATGTATGAGCCGTGTTCATCAACACACTTGTGTCAGTGAGTAACAAGCTCAGAGAACGCATTTTTGTAAAACTTGGGAGGCGAAGAATTGAGAATATCAAGGACTTTCTCATTGAGGACATCAACTGAATGAAAGTGGACACCTTTCAAATGTTTCTTTAGGTGTTTAAACAACGCAAAATCACTTGGGGCAAGGTCAGGGCTATAGGGGGGTGGGAAACCAACTGAAAGCTACAGTAATCCATAGCAGTCAAAGTTGCTCGCAAAGTGTGAATGAATGAATTGTCTTGAAAGAGCCACAATGGGATCCCTCTTGGCTTCATACGAGACTTTCTCACATCTCGAAGTAATTCAACATAATACTCATTATTCATTGTCAGTCATTTCTCAAGGAAATCAATTTTAATAATGCCATGGAAATGACAGAACACAATCAGCATTGCTACTGGCTTGTGCGAGGTGCCGCTTCGAAGTTTTCGCGGAGCACTTTCACAGGGGAAGCAGCACTCAGAAGATTGACGCTTGCTCTCAGGCACATACAAGCTCACCGGGGTTTCATCTTGTGTAACGATGTTGTTGATGAAGCGATCACCATGAGTACGAAACAACTCCAAATTGGCAGTGCAACACTGCAAACGTTTGTCGCACATTTCACCGGATAGGAATCTTTGAACAAAACGGGAACACAGTTTGCGGACTCCAAATGATAGCAGAATATCATATGTAGGATAGTAGCTGATGGATAGACGCTGTGCAAGTTCACGGATGCTTATTCGTCTCTCTTCCGACAGGATCTTCATGCACAAATCACTTTTCCCGGGTAAAATTTCACACGGTCGTCCTGATCTCTCAGCATCAAAAACGGATTGTCGGCCATGTTTAAAGTCTCTGATCCAATTATACACTGTTGCACGTGATGGGTACTGGTCACCGTAAGCTTCCTGCAACTGCTGCCAAATATCGCAGCCTTTAGTATTGCACAGGAGCAGAAATTTTATCACACTGCGATATTCGACGTTACTGTCCATGTCTATAGTAAAAAGTGAAATAATGGCTGTACGCACCACTCACACACACAGGTTGGGTATGGTGAGTCATATCTGTAACCAATGATAGCTCATCTATTTATAGTATCAACGGCATATACGTCATAATCTTATTTATCAACGAGTCTAAGGACTTAGGGATTGCACCAAGTAAATCCATAATGCTGAAGCTGCTAATGTGGAGTGAAAGAAGAAATTCATCAACTAGTTCATGAGTGCATCTCTGTTTTCGTCCACATTTGTATAGGCGAACTTGATAAACTTGAATATTTACGTACACTTGCAAATTCAAAAAGTAGCATATATTTTGTGATTCAGTATTCAGTGGACATCGACTTGATAAATAAAATAATTGAAGGACATAATAAAATACATTTATCATTTTTAAATACTTAGGCTGTCCTAAAAGTCCTCATGTGGCCTTTAAAAACACACTAATATTTTACCAAATTTCACCAAATTTGGACTGAATATTATTCAGACTGTCATAAATACTGTGTTAAAATTTCAAAGCATAAAATTAAAGTAAAATTTTGTTTTATTAAAGAATTGAAATTTTAAAAGTGCAGCGAATTCAAATCAAGCGGTTTTTAACAATGGAACCAAATAAATGTTGCCAACGTTTTTTTGTTCTAATTCAAAGTAAAAGAGGATTCTTTGCTTCAGAAATTCTTCAGCAACTTCAGCAGGTATGGGGAGACCCAAATCACCCAGTACTGAAAACTATTCAACAATGGTTGAATGATTTTAAAAAAGAAAAACGGACGTCCTTCGACAATTCATCAAGAAGTGGCAGGCCGTCATTAATAGTCGATGAAAAGATTAAAGGAGTCAAAGAAGTGATTGATGAAGCTCTAGATGCGTCTTTGCGTTATATTGAAAATGAACTTTCTTTAGGCAAAAATACAGTCCACAAAATTTTCCGTGAAAAACTTCATTACAAAAAAGTTTGCTCTGTTTGGGTCCCTCACGAACTTTCTGCTGCTAATAAACAACAATACATTAACACTGCAAAACATATACGCCATGTAATTTCACAGATGGGTGATGAAGCATATTCCAACATAGCGATCGAGGATGAGACATGGGTCTTTTCCAAGGTAGAGGAAAGAAAGAAGATCACAAAGTTTGGATGCCTTCTAATGCTGTTTACCAAAATTGATAAAGCAATCGTCAATGACTGATAAAAAATCTGTTGTATTCGTAACCTTTACCTGTAACAAACGTTTTAATGTAAAAGCACTGCCATATGGTACCAAGATTGATTCCGATGCGTATGTGAACTTTGTTCACGATACCGGTGACAAATGGCGGAAACTTAGATCTAACAGCATCAAGCTAAAGGTACTAAAGTGGTGGCATGATAATGCAAGACCTCATTCTAGCAAAGAAACAACTCTTGTTTTTGAAAGAAGAAAAATTGAAAAAATTATCAATCGTCCTATAGTCCAGATTTTAATCTGTGTGACAGATTCTTGTTTTCAAAAATGAACAAAAGTTTTAAAAATCATGTTTTCAAATCACATGAAGAAATTGAAGAAGCTTGTAAATTCTTTTTTAATTCTTTATCAACAGAAACATTAAAAATCAACTAAATAAACTTTTTAACTATTGTCAGTTGGTTATTGACAACAATGGTGAATATGTTGTTGCTTAAGAAATTTGTAAAATATTTTTTTAATAAATTTTTAAATTCGCTGCATCTAATTTTTTTTGTTGGTTAATAATATTATTTTTTTGGTAAGTTTCAAATATTATGCTTTGAAATTTTAACACAGTATTTATGACAGTCTGAATAATATTCAGTCCAAATTTGGTTACATTTGGTAAAATATTAGTGTGTTTTTAAAGGCCACCTGAGGACCTTTGGGACAACCTAAGTATTATTTTTATATTTTTGACTCAGTAATTGCCAAAGTGAATAAATACTAAACACAAGATTTGAGCACAAATAACAATAAAATATACTTAGTCTACGTTTTTAAAAACGATTTAGACAATTTTTTTACGTTTTTCAAGTTTCTGGTTTCTTGTGTGTTGGTATCTAGTATACTTTTGGGTCACGATTCCCCTTACATCATTTATCAGTAGTCTCAGATTTTGAGTTTCTCTAGTTTGATCTCTTTTTTCTTAGTCTCAATTTTCTGGTAAAACTTCTTTTGTATAGATGACGCTTGTAAGTTTACACATTTCAGTCTGCAGTGTAGGATCTCCTGAAATGTATTTTTGACGAATGTTCGGTGGAATTACTTTAAGAACTTATTGAAGTCCATGGATGCAAGGTCGCCACCATAAAAAAACGTGAGGAAGAAACATAGAGTCAGACTACGTAATTTTGACCTTGCCAATGTTTGTTGTGTTAATTAACGGATGTCATACAAAATCAACAACAGCGTTCGTGTTATCTATTACTATTTATTACTCTTCTTCTTCACTGTGACTACAAAAATGATAGACCAATATGTACCAATATTAAGAAACATTTAAGACAATTCCCTGAGTTCACCCATACACTCTAATTATAAATTAGACTTTGAGATCTAAACATTTAGATGACATTTATATGAAATAATTACTGCTTGGTTATATAAATTTATTTAAAAGTAAAATTTTTTTTAAAAGAAAACAGTGTATATAGAATATATATGTATAAAAAAATATATATACATAAAATATTTTATAATTCATTAATTATAATAATTAAAAAGTATCTCTTACTCAAATGATCATCTCCTGAATCATCTTTTGGTATCTGATAATTCACAGATTCTTTGACATAAAAATGGAAGGGTTGAAATGTATCAAATAAGAAATCTCCAAAATATTCATCCATATATGTTCTCAAAATCCTTCGATCAAAGTCATCTATAGCTCTACCACCATACATTACTTCTCCAATTAAATACTTTAAACTTCCCCATGGTATTTTATTTTCTCCTTGATCAACAGATTTTTGTAAATAAGTCTGTAATATTTGAATACAAACTCGGAAATCGGATTCATTAAAATCATAAGGAATATTCCATCCAATTTTACCATATTTACGACGCTCCTGAACCACAGCATGAAAGAACGCCAAAGTAAATACAAGAGATGGAAAAGCTTGATTGGAAAAGCTATTTAAAGAAGAAACGGCAATTTTTTCGTAAGTAGAACGTAAATTTAATTTTAGTCCATTTGGTGGTTCTGTAACCACTTTAAGAGATCTTTGTAAAATTCCTATAGGAAAAGCTTCAGTCGGTTCTGTTGTCAACCATAATCGGAAATCTGGATGAGGTTTATTTAATTTTTCCAGATCTTTTTCAAGTTCTCTCAACCATTTTACTAGCAAATGGCAATTTTGGAGCATTAACCAGTGACCACGAGCAATAGCAGCATCCAGAAGTGCTTTAGCATTGGATTCTTGTCCCTGTCCCATCGATATAAATTTCAATTTAGCGGTTCCAAAACCAGTTCGTTCAGCTAATTTGTAAACATCACTAGCAGGGTCCGATCCTGGACTTAATATAAAAACTATCGGTGAGAATGGAGTACTTTGGTCGAATATTCTTTCAAAATTAAGAATTGGTGGTGTGACATATTCTTCTCCCATTTGTTCAATAACATAAAGCGTTATTGCGCGATATATTCGATCTATTCTAAAACATCTTAACAAACACAATTTCTGAAAACTGCCTATTTGATTAGAATATCCTTTTGGAAGATCTAGTGTTTCTGGAGTTTCATCATTTATCCATTGACGCCAAGAATATTCATCTTTCTCAATATCTTCTAATAATGAGTAAAATTTGGATGGTATAACCTCCACTAATTTGGTCACATCATGCCAGCTAACATCGGTAATCCAAAGAAACGGTTTCTTTTTCTTTGGTGGATCAATTGAAGTATTTCCTTTAATGAAGAAGTCTAGTTCCTCTTGAACCAATTTGCCTTTATCCATTTCTAATTTCAGAGTGATCTGAAAAGTGAAAAGTAATTTATGCTTTTCAAATATACCAGTACATCCGTACGAATAAACATTTCTTGTCAATGTATTCATCATATTATTCAATCTTTTTTGTAAATTTCCATCAGGTAAACTTTTCTTCAAGGAAAATTTAAAAACATCAAGATACGAAGAAAGAGAGTACTGATACATCGTATTGATTGTGGACATTTCTGCAAGGACAAAAAACAATATTGCTCCTCTTTTTGCAGCTTCCCGATATCCATCTCTGTGCTTATCTATTTCTTCTGATGTCCGAGCACCAAGTTTCAATTTTTCAGTAACTTCTGAAGCTTTCGATTTGGTTTCTTCTAATGTATTAATTAATTCTGTATTATCAAGCATGTTTCCGGTACTGGTGGCCAATTCTCTTAAAAGAGAGTCTTCAAGATCCTTTAATAATCTTTTATTATCACTAGTTTCTTGAATCAGACGTTCTCTTTGATCTTCCAACTCTTTTCGTTCAAACTTTACAATAACACTCAACAACTGATCTTCCAACCCCTTAAGAGTAACAGTATAATTTATCACCATTGATTTACTAAATATATTTGGTCCGTATTTTGGATTTGATAATTTTGTATTTAAATATAAACGGAAATTTGGATCAAAATCTACTTCTTTATCCCCTAAAATCACAAATTCTCTTCCTTGATCACCCTTAATATTTTTTTCTAAAACGTTATCAATGACTGGATCAATGTATTCATCAACATCTTTGAACAGGAATGGCATACCATATTTAATTGCCAATTCTAACTGTTTTAGGAAATCGGAATCATTAAATGTTGCTGTTTTTAAATTATTGGCTTCTTCCTTTTGTATAATCCAATTTAAGGCTTGTTGTTGAGGATCAATACAGAGAGGAAATCTTGAAGCTCTTGTTGTTAAAATACCATTCTGGATACTTAGTTCATCTGGAGGCAATCCTTCTGAATTCCATTTGGATATTTCAACATCATTAGTCAAAATATCTTCTAATTTAAAAGGGTCGCTTATTGGGATATTGCGTTCAACAACATCATTTTTCCAATGTTTGTAAACCATTTCAGTTCTAAACTCCCATGAGAATGCTCCAACATAGCTGAGAAATGCAGAGCATACCAGACAATCTCCTAGAAGTCTTACTTTCTTTTCTTTTAGTAATTGGAGATCTAATGTCCATCTTTTATTTTCTGAACTTAAACCGTTTATTAATTTATCAGCCGCATTTAAACGTCTCTGCATAATATCTGTTTCTTCTTGCAATCTTTGGCGTTCATCAATCGCTAACTCATATCGTTTATTTAGATCTTTTAATTCCGATTCAAGTTTTTCGAGTTCGTTTTTGATCTTATCCAATTCTCGTTTGTTCTGAAAAATATTTTACAAATAATTATCAATAAAATTATAATTACAATGTTAAAATATATTAGTTATAAATATAAAATAATGGTATAGTCTGTCACTTTAGAACTTGATAGATTCCTTTAAGAATCATAATAAAAAACCTGGTTTTTCAAAAAAATAGGTTTCCTGTTTACTTTTAGTTCTCTTGAAAGCAAAACTTTCATAAAACCATGCAGATTTTAAAAATTTTCTATTGCCTTTCAAATACGTCCTACATAAACCTTAAATATTAGGCGCTATTTGTATTATATAGGGCATTAATTAGAAGCATTAAATCACAAAATAGTTATTCACCTGAAGATTTAATCGCAATGGTATCGGGATTTTCCGAAAATAAGCAGACTCAAAAAGAAGTGCATCTGGGCTGATTTTTTGCTTCCATATGAATTGATCAAAAAAATAATTGGTCAGTGTTGGAAACTGCCATTTGTACCTCGAAATCGACCAATTATTTTTTGATCAATTCATATGGAAGCAAAAAAAATCAGTGTAGATGCGCTTCTTTTTGGGTGCACTTATTTTCGGAAAATCCCGGTAGTTGATCAATCTGAAATATTTATACTAACAGGAAAATGTTTTGCACAGAAAATCATGATGACTGGGAAATGTACTTTTGAGATATACTTTTCAACAACTCTAGATTAAGAATAAAGTCTGATTAGAAAATTAAAAGAGAAATCCAAAAATTATTAAAAACACACATAGTATTTAAAAATTCAAACACATGGTACTCAACGGATATGCCATTGCCAACTTCTGCAGGAAGATAAAAATACCAAATAAAATTTGTTAAAGAGTTCCTTGACCTGGAAACACCGGACTTCAAGATATACACAATTAATATAAGCGACTCTTGAAATGACTGGACAGCTTAAGAGAAGACCCCTAGCCCTAATCATACTATTATTTTTAGAAAATAAAGTATTGATTTGTAAAATAAAGATTACTTTATCATTGAAAGTTTAAACAAACGAAAAATCATCTTTAGAACCGAAATACGAGCCATATAACTTAATATATCATATATGATACATAGGGCGTTGCCCGGTTAATATAAATATTACACAAAAATATTTATTACACAAGTTCAAATTTCGAGTCAAATTTTGTATCAGTCGATAAAAATTTATTACTGATTGAACCTTTTTTTATAAAATTAACATGAATAGAAAACAATTTATTTAACAAATTTCGAAAATATGAAGAATTTTATTTTAGCACAGTTATTGAAAATCAATAAAGAATAATAAAATCAATTTTACAAATAACGAAAATGTCTTTATAATATACTGTTGCCATTATTTTTCATATTTTCATATTATATTCTAAACCAGGGATGGGCACACTTAAATGTTGTATGATCGACTAAAATTTTTATTACTTAACTGCGATTGAGTCTTTCAGAAATGAAAAAAACATAACACAGTATGTTTATTAATTTTATTATAAAATTACATAATTACTGTACAAGGTAAGTGTAATTAATTTTTGGATGTTGACGCATGGCATTCCATTTCATCGGCGAGAAAGTTGCAAATCTTTAATTGCATTAAGAATTTTGTTTTTATTTTTAAATTTGTTAAATAATTTTTCACTGCTCTCAAGGAAAGCTTCCATCACGATAAGATTTTTTATGTTTTCCCAAAACATAGGAGATCAGATAGAATGCTTCAAGGGCTAACTTAGATTGTTGCGAAGACTTTTGAAGTTTAATATGATGTGCGGTTAATTTTAATACATGAATGAACACCAAATTTTTGAATATTCAAACAAAATCATTTCATTTTAATTACCATTCATTTAAACTTTAAATATATTTTAATTTAACGTTAAATTTTGAGTCTTAATTTACAATCTTAATGAAAATTTGTGTATTTCCATTTTATAACGTATGAAATTTATTATTTTATCTTAATGACCAAGGAGTAGTAAAATCTATTGCAACATCCCAGCCTTATTTGTCTGATTTAACTCCTGCTGATTTTAATCTATTTTCACTATATATATATATATATTCTTGTATCTAGACGAACAAATTATTTTAAAAAGAAAAATGAAACAAAATCATGAAGCCTTATCTTCTAATCAATTTATGATCGAAAGTAGATCATTCAATATTATAAAATTCGGCATTAATAATTTACATTTTCTATCAAAAAACTTTTTCATATTAAAATAATCACCTGTCCGAATGTTTTTTCCAATCTTGCTACTTTTTCGCGCTTGGGTTTGATTTCTCTGGCTACGTCGGTATACCCGAGAACGGCAGTTACAAACTTAAGCAATCCGTAACCGGCTTTACTGACGGACTTCATTTCATCAAGCGATATTTTCAATTTTTCGATGTACTCTATTAAATATTCTATTAAATCTGGGAAATGTATTTCAATTTGCTAAATTGAGAAGGACATTATTTTTTTTAAATGAATGAAAAAGAAAAATATAAATATTCCTTTTATAATCTGCTTAAATTAATCCAAATGAGATCAATTTTACAGTTACATTTGGACCCCGTCGGTACGACATTCAAATAATAATTAACTTATGATTTTTTAAATCTCAAACAGGTTGGAAAAACCATTTACAAAATCCAAGACTACATGAATCATATTTTAGTTATGGGATAAATTCCTTATAAAGGAAACAGAAAGTAAGGTTGATTAGATGACATATCGCTTATGGGAAGACCGATGATAAAACTTTTATCAAGAGTAAATTATAGAGATCTTTGATACAAAAGTTTTTTGAAGACATTTTATTATTGATGTAACTTGTTTCTTAAAAAAAAATAAAATTTAGAGATCATCAGAAATATAAATATCGATTCTCTCACTCATCATTTTTCTTTTTCTCTGTATATTTTAGGAGATTTCCCTTTCACAAGTTGTAGCCCTAACGAGAGCCGTTTAACTTACCGAAAACCACATCACTATGTTTTGTTATGTTTGAAGACATAACAAAACAATTCATTTAAAGAATCCAAGTCCAAATTTTTTTAAATCAACCCAAATCAGACCTAAAACTAGGTCTCAGTATATTAGTTTTCAAGTGATTCCAGTGAAGATGTTTCGCAATTAAATTTAAAAATTATCAGACAGTTCTGTTCAATCAAGTTCAAAGGTGTTGGCTGATATTGCTGATAAAACAATCCATTTTGAATGAATCAGCTGCTTCAGTATCCATCGATGGACGATTATCAGGAATTTCTAACATCTGACAATTACATACTTAGGAGGATTTCAGACAACTGGGATCTAATTTCGGGACCCATTTTTGGTTTAATCTAGCGAGATGGATGGATCTACACTTCCAACATGTGGATGTTTCGACAGTAATTAGTGTTAACCGAAGTAGAAGAGATAAGCATTTGGAATACTTGTAACTTTGTAATGCGAATACATCTAAAGGCCTGATAACAGCTCCTCATTAATTTGCTTAAAAAATCTGTCAAGCATAAACAAGAAAATGTAACTATTTCCAGTGTTACTATAAAGAGACTACTTGGTCGCCTACACCGAATACGACAAGAATACGACACACCTTCTTTTTTTTACAATAAAGTTTTAGCAGAGACTAAACGCAAGGTGATTCGCACCGGGCACATTGTTGATACAGAATAAAATACTGCCTCAAGTGTCGATAGGCACTGCCGTAGTATGTAAAATAGGAAAACAAGACTTTGTTTCTTGGAATGCTCAAAAAATCATCGCAAGTAAAAGCACTTCATTTGAATTTTTAAAAAAATTGGATGATTTCAACGCATAATTCATACAACTTTAAAAGATCAATTATCAACAGTATCGCAAATTCAAGAATTTTAAAAGATTTACAGTAGTGATGAAGTGTAGAAGCAATATCTGTTGTTAGCTATCAAGCGACATCGGTAAAAATATAGCGATAAAAATAAGACCGCATTGAATAAGTGATGCAAAATCACTAAAGATGATGTTTGCTTTTCTTTTCTAAAGTTTTCATTCATTTTAGTTGAGCTCCGCTAGTAATTTTTCAAATTTTTCGAAATAATAATTGTAAGACTAACTTTTCTTGGTGGTAGCAACCCCTAAAATGTGAGGAAGAAACAAGTGAAGTAGATTATGTAGATTGTTATGATGAGAGCCACAAGTATTCATCTCTACTGAGAGCATGGTATGGGATCATTTCAGAAGAACTAGTTGCCTTTGTTACAAATTTCCAAAAGAGACTTAAGGCTTGTATTTGCATGCGTCGGGGTTACTTTGAATCCTTCTTATAGCGTTCTTTTAACATTAAGATGACTGTTTGAAATATAAAATATCATTTTCTTTAGATTTAATTTTGTAGAGATTTCATGGGAAACATAAAACTCCATACTTATAACGCACCGTTTTGCCGAAATCTCGAAATCGGCAACAGTTTGCTGAAATAGTGTAATTGCCGAGTTTATGAACTAATCATTTTTTTCCGATTGCAATATTTATATGAAAAATTTTCATTTTAAAATGAAAATTTCTCAATTTAAAATGAACGATTATGTATTTAGTATTAAAAAATATCAATTTAATATAAAATAATATCAAATTAATATGAAAAAAATCAATTTAATATGAAAAATATCAATTTTATTATGAAAAAATATCGATTTAATATGAAAATTATGTTTTTAATACTTTTAAATATATCCTTTTAAATATATGAGTTTCTATACTTGTAACAATTGAAATTATCCAGAACCTTACTTGATCGATTTCTTTGTGAATGTTCTTAATTCATTTTTTGAGATAAATATTTTTTTTATCCAACATTACCCTCATATTTTAGTATTTTAAATCTCTACTTACCGATTATTATTGAGTCGTTTTTTGAAGCTATCCAAACCATTACATGTGTCGCGTACTTATAATACGAGGAAATTACCTATATTCTGGGAAAAAGTCTTTTTATCATACCATCTTTATATTTCTCTTCAATGTGTTTCTGTCAGTTGGTTTTTTCTATACCATTCTGTTACATATCTTCCACTAAATCGTTTTACAAGAACATCCAGAAATGGCAGATTGTTATTGTTCTCAAATATAATTCATATCTTTATTACCATTTACCAATATATTATTTTTTATGAATAGCGATGATGAGCGAAGTATATCAAAACATGTATATAACAAATTTTGAAGAAGTGTTTTAACACTAGATTTACGGACTGAGCCAATTTGACTCATTTAAAATTATATTGCGCAATATATAAAACTAAAATATTATTTTTTTTAAATACATATGATGGTTTTTAGTTACGTAACGAAGTATAGGTAACTCCACTCTTCAAATTCCCTCATTTCGCATATTCGAATATGGTTTACATATTTATGAGATCGCTTGTTGTATGAGTCAAATTGGCTCACTTCCGTAAAAATAGATATATAATCAACCTGTTCCTATTGCTCGTTTAACGCCATTAGGTTGGACCTGCATGGGAACTCTAAAAGAGCAGTTATCAGGAGCTACTACCCACTTCAACACATTGTTATCAAGAAATATAGAGATTGAGGACACGTTGAAAAGGTTTTGGGAGATTGAAGAAATTGAAAATCCTATGAATGACGAATCTGACAAGAAGTTGTTCATTGAACAAGCGAGAACAAATCTTAAATATC
>MQRK01234960.1:6916-21633 GCA_001938485.1 Girardia tigrina
AAATATCGATTAGCACATTTGGACACTGTGCAGTGATCGATTAGCACTTTTTTCTACGGTCCTTAGTTACGGGGTAACGGTTGCTATGGATACGGGAACCGTTACCATGGTTACAACCGCCTTGGATCACTGTATCCGTTGCTAATGAAAAACGTCCCTTGGTTACCGTTACCAAGTGACCCGGAACCGTTGCTATGGTAACGGTAACCGTTGTTAGGGGGATCGCGACGGTTGCTGCCTAGGCTAGGGTGATCGCGACCGTTGCCATGGTAACCGTCCCTAGCAACGGTACCATCGAGACCGTTCCTGGGGGGGGGTATGTAGGCCGAATGCCCATTTTCCCCCTACTGGATTCCTGTGTGTGGAAGACCGTGATGTATTTTGTGTTTATGATAGTTTTTTTCTTTTTTTAAAGATTTATTTTATTTTATTTTTTTTGCAACACATCGCTGGTTTCGGGACAGTTTTATTAACGAATTGATCGTTTTAAAGTGAAACAAATGGGTAACAAACATGACTTCTGCCGTTCTGGTGAATGTAATGACAGAAAGAAAAAGAAAACTAAAGAACGGAAAATTTGAGATCGTTAGACGATAAATGGTTGATTGAGAATGCCTTTCGTTAATTCAATAATGTTTATTAATCATCTAAACTCTTTCGAAACATCATTGATTGATAAACACTTGTCTTATACCAAAAGAATTCGAAATGTCTGTCTTGTTTAGACGAGTTGATCAAAATCGCCAGAAAACAGCAGTAATTATCGAAATAATTTAGTTCAATTTTGATTAACTAAACAATTAAATTTTAATTTAATAAGCCACAACTTCATTTATCTGTCGATAGTTATATTTACTGAAATTGTTTGAAATGTCACATAAACAGTGCACATTCTTAATAATTTCAATTCTCCTTAATAATAATAAATAAAATCAATAGTCAGATTGATTGGAAAATTTAATGCAATTACTTACGGAGGAAGTTTATGTAAATGATTGTTAAATGCAGTTTATGTATGTTACGACAAATACAGTTATTTTTTTCAAGTAATTTGACTTATATTTTTTTTGTTTTAACTTTCTGAATTGATAGTTTGTTTGTAATATTTTTTATTACCTAAATCCATTCAACTTCAAAATTATAGTTGAGTGGGTTTAATTCCAGATAAATTACTAAATAAGAAAAAATATTGTATTAACACGATACGATTGATACACTATTTTTTCAGTAGGAAAGAGCAGAATTCCCTGAGGCTTGGAAAACGGCGAAAGTAGTGATCCTATACAAAGGAAAGGGTTCCAAGAAGGAATAGAATAATTATAGAGGCATATTCCTACTTGATGTAGGTGGAAAAATCATGACCCGAATCATTATAAATAGATTACTGTCACATCTTCAAAGGATACTGGACGACTGGCAATTTGGTTTCATACCAAACAGAAGCACAGCGCACGCGATTGGTATCTTACGAAAGATACAAGAAGAGGCCAGATACCGGAACATAAACGTATTTGCTATTTTTATCGACCTTGAAAAGGCATTTGACAGCGTATCCAGGAAAGTTCTCTTGGATTGCCTTCAAGGAATTGGAATACAGGATGGATGCTAAGTATCATCATGAAATTTCATGAATGTTTCACGGGAAGCATTGGAAAGGATAAATTCAGTATGGATAAAGGAGTCCGTCAGGGTTGCGTATTGGGTCCTCTACTATTCAACCTTGTCTTTGATCATGCAATTAAGACCGCGATCAAAGAAGGACTCTCAGGTGGTGCGAAACTAAAATACAATGAGGAGAGCTGACCGTGAACAGCCTTGCTTATGTAGAAGACCTGTGCTTACTATACGAAGACTATGGAAATATCGAACGGAATCTCACGTGTCTCAACACCGTGTTCTTGAATATGGGGCTCAAAATCAACATTGGGAAAACAAAGATCCTGAATCTCAATGGAGCAAAGTACATAAATACAACACTAAATATCGTCACTAAATACAACAGAATCCCATTGCTGTTTCATATTATTTTTAGCCCATTCAATTCTACGACGCCTTTGCTTATAATTAAGAAAAGGCTTTGTCACTGCAATGTGACTCTTCAGTCCGTATTTGTTAAGTATTCTTTTGACAGTGCTTCTGGAGATTTGTACATTATAATCTTCTCAACATTTCACCATGACTTCTTTTGTCGTAAAAAATCTGTTAGATAAAGAGGTGCGTCGTATTAAACGTTTTGAACGTTTCGACAATTTATGAGGTCTGCCACTTCGTTGAATGTCTTTGTAACTTCCAGTAACAGCATATTTTTTTAACAACTTTTGAATTCCCCGCTTGGAGATAGTTGTGTGATATAAACTCTCCATAATATTCTTAATTTCAGCTACAGACCGTCCTTGTCTCTTAAGCGACACAATGATTATCCTGTTTTCGATGGATATTCTAGCATAAACCATTTTAATCTAAAATACCAACAAAACATCAAATATGAAATTAATCTATAAATATTTAAATTAAATNCAAGATTATGATCAACTTTAATCATTTTAAACAATGCAATTAAAATAATAAAGACTTTTTCATCGTTTTATTGAGATATATTGAAATTGTTAGGGTGCGAACTTACTTATGAACCGCACTGTATATAACATTACAATGCTAAATGAACGTCATATATAATAACAATACAAAATTTAATAAACGTTATATAAAAATTACAAATATACAATTATAACATTACACTATTCAATAAAAGTTATAAAAATTACATATATACAATACACTGTTTAATAAACGCTATATGAAAATAACATATATACAATAATAACATTACACTTCTCAATAAAAGTTATATAAAAATTACATATATAATAATAATATTACATTGTTCAATAAAAGTTATATAAAAAATTACATATATACAATAATTACATTAAACCATTTATTTACATTAAACTATTAAAATTATATATATATATATATATATATATATACATACATATATACATGATTTTATTGGCTTTCAATTGGTATACATAATATACGCAAAACAATTAACAATATAAATACCATTTAGTATCCATTGTTATCAGAACATACTTACCAACGGAAGACAGGAGCGATATCGACTAACAGAAACTACAATAAATGGAAATTACTTCTTTTTAGTACGATTAAAAATTGACAAATGAAAATAAATTTTGGAATCGATTTTTAGGAATAAAATAAAAGTGAAAGCGTAGAAATAAAATTTTACAATAATATTATAACTTAATTTTTACATTTTTTATTTAAAAAAATTCGATAAAATGAAAAGAAATCTTTTGTAAAATTTTGTAAAAAATGATTTCAATTAATGACAGAGAGCGAAATGCAAAAATAATATTACAAATAGTTAATATTACTCGCATAAAGCTGTTCTTGTATCCCTTATGTTCGATTTCGGAATTGAATTAAATAAGTTCCACTAACTTTAACTGCTTTTGTGGAATACGAATGGAATTATACTTGGTAATCATTGTATGGCGCTAAATGAAGCAGTAAAAGCTAAGATTAAGTGAAAATTTTGATTGAATAACTGTTTTTAATGAATATATAAATTGAGTTAAAATGACTTCTGATATTGACGTTACAAAAACTTCTCCCAAAGTAGATAAGATACTTTATGAGAATCGTAAAAGATATTTGATTCTTTACGTTCTCAGAACTTTAGTAAGTTTATTATGAAATTAATCTATGAAATCCATGGTTTAAGGATAGATTTACATATCAAGAGATGGTTGGTAAAATAGTCTCGATCCCATTACTCGTTGACAAGCATTTAGAATTCAAATGACTGATACTCTAGCTTTTTGAAGTTAATATTATAATTGAAAACACTCATTTTACCTTGATCTTTTTTACAGGCAATCAAGTCGTCCCGAATTGTAATATTGATATCTGTATCAAGAAAGCTCCAGAAATCTTCATCAAAGATCTATGACAACTACCAATTTATTGGGATGTAATGTACCAGACTGTTGATGGCATCAATGTTTCAGTTCCGTAACTTTGTTCGGTTAAATAAACGATTGTTAAATTACCATTGATTTACCATCGTAAGTTTAATAATCAGCAAATCAAATTTCATATAAAAATCTATTTATAAAAATTGAAATTGTCAGCGTTGAAAACAAAATTTAATTATAATTAAATTAACGTAATTTAAATTTCAAATTTGTTTGATTTTAAACGAATTCGAAAATATAAAAAATATTTTGAGTACAAGTTTTTCATTATTAAAAATGAAATCAATATAAAAAATTATTTTAAGGTATAGAAAAAAATATTAAATACAAAACATAAAAATATTACTAAAATTAATAAAAGATGATAAATGATAAATAATCTCCCAAGAAAGTCAACTATGTTGCCCACGCATCTTGTGTCAATATGTGTTTTGCTTTTATTTGCTTTAATCTACTGTTACATTGGTTGGCCGAGTTACCTGCTAACTGCACTGGAACTACATCACCCAGTTGTCATAATTACTCCAGGTGACGTTAAACTGAGATTCAAAATTACTTTTCCAATTGCAATGGGTATTATTGGATTAGAAATGAGATGTGATTATGATATTATTAACAACTTCTTCGAAGTAAAACCATCAATAATAATTCGGCCGCCAATTATTAGTCGATAATAAGTTCTTTATTTTTTATAAAAAAAACAAAAAAAATTGGTAAAGAATGAAATTAATTTTTGACTATTTTTTATCAATGTCTTTTAAAAAAACATTGTTACCATATATGATAACATTGTAAAACACCTCCATATCTTTTTTATACTTTTAAATCTTCTATTTGACTTTGAAGCATTCTATTTATACTATTACACTTTGTATTTATACTTCTAAACCTTTTAATTGACTCTAAAGCCCTTTCTCTACAATTCCTTTATTCAAATAGTACTTCAAAAAGAAAAGTAATTACATTTATTAGGTTCGTGATTGAAATCAGAATTCATAATTTTGCAAATTTTATTTATACTACAATTTTCATTATTGAAACAAATTTATGAGGAACAATATCAATTACATAATCCAGATCTAAAAAAATTCTAAATATACATAATAATATCGATAAATAAATAAATATATTATTTTATTCAATTTTTCATAAATTTAGATCTTTAAAAATATTTTGAAAATTCAATTTAAACATAGTGATTATTTTTTTCAATTTTTTTTTATTTAAACTATAAATTATTTCTCTTTAATAAAACATTTTATTTGTTTATAACAAAAATTTGCAAAAACAATATACAACTTTAAGATACAATTCACAAATTTGAAATACAGAAAATATTATTTTAATTTTTAAATACAAATCACGATTTTTTAAAATACACAAATATTAATCACTATTTAAATTTATTATTATTTAATAGAGATTTTAATTATAAAATTTTTAATATATATATATATATATATATATATATATTATTAATTATTTATGGAATTAACTTTTTAAAATTAATTAAGATATGTATTTTTTATAACTGTTTTAAAACTTTTGGTTTTAAATATTTATTTTTGAGATAATTTATAACAATTAATTATTTTCAAATTTATAAAATTTTTAATATATTTATATATCTATATTTTATCAATTATTTATGGAATTAACTTTTTAAGAATTTAAAAAGATTTTTATTTATAGAATTATTTCATTTTAATTAATCAAATATTATTTTTGATTTATTTAAAATATAAATATGATTTTTAAAAATATCGAAAATTTAAAAATATCAAAAATTTAAAGATCACCAAAAAGAACCCCGACAACATTATTTAAAAATACCTAGTTGTATTAGTTTGTTTATATGAATATCATAGAAATGTTTCGATGGAGACTTTGTGTGAAAGGAATGAAATTAACAATACATGATCTATTTAAGAAATGACTTTTGAAAATGACCTTTAGTTCCAATCCCGCATGCATAAAAAAAATTATAAAAACCTAAAAAATCGGGAGAGCAAAGATAAAACGAAAAATATATTGAAATAATAAGAGTCGAGGAAACATCGTGAGAGATGTTCATTAGTTATAAACACACGTTATTGATGTCCTTGTCGATGAAGCCGCCGAAGAAACTTCAAGATTTCTCTCGAAGAAGCGTTGCAGACTGAGATTTAAAAGATAATAACCTGAATTATGATAGATGATTAGTACTTATTCGAGGTTTGAAGAGCCGAAAGACGAACACCATTAGTAAAGACCATCTACTAGAATTAGACTTCGACGCAGGTCGACGAAAGGCAACTTTAGGAAGCATCGAAAACCCTTTTAGAATCCTATAAAATAAATAAGAAAATTAAAGAACTTAATTAACTTTTAGAAAATAAATTACCAAAATCGAAGAAATCGATGTGCTGACGTACCAACAGGAAACGACATGAAGGAATTGACATTGACCAATCAAGTTAGACTACATATGAGATGGATAACAGGTAAAACATGGAACTTGAAAACAATCAAATTTCCGTCGAAAAGTTACAATTTAAATGAAGTTCACGGGAGAAGTTTACGGAAAAATCAAAAATTGAATGCTGAAAGACTTAGAGAAAGCGATAAACGATTACTTAGCAAAAGGAAAAGACAAACTGAGGTTATAAGTTGCGCTCGTCTATGTAATATCATTTTGAGCGAATAAATGTGATCAAGACTTCCAAAAATGTTAGAAACTAATAAAAACTGCATCAGAACTAGTCAAGAAATATATCGAACCCGGTATACAAGATTTAGGAGAATGGGATAGTTTCATCGAAGACGGGCTACAGCAAGAAGATGATGATTTTGAAGTACTACAAGAGACGACGATTGAACAAATAAGAGAATTATGTGAGAAATTGGTACGAACAAGAACGACAAAAAGCTTACCACAAGTTAAAAAAGTCTTACAATTGATGATCATATTATTAGTCTTCCTAACCCAAATTCCTATGAGTCACGCAATACTCTAATGGGACTGCGACAACATGAAAATAGGCAAACAACAATATTTGTTATTAGACACAAAAGACTGCCCCAAAGTTGAACTACAAGCTTTCATACCAGTAGCAAACAATACGCTCTACTATTTTTATCAAGAATCGGATTATGAC
This sequence comes from Girardia tigrina, assembly GCA_001938485.1. Lineage (NCBI taxonomy): Eukaryota > Metazoa > Platyhelminthes > Tricladida > Dugesiidae > Girardia > Girardia tigrina. Next base: position 14,058 of record MQRK01234960.1, read on the forward strand.
AAAATAAAGATGCTAGAATGCACAGTTTTCAGATAACGAGTGATATTCAATTGCGGTGATTACAGCTGGTCATCAATCATAGAGGATGGTTTAGAGAAACAGTTAATAAGAGTACCAGGAAAAGCCTGTTGGGACGCATTCCATTACCAAAAAATTAAGCTCGAACCAGATCTAACGATGGACACAACACCAAATTTTATAACCTACACCAACAAATTTCGAGCAGGAGCATTTACTAAAACTGACGGATCATGTCAAGGTGGAAAATGGGGAGATAGAGACAACGTAATGGTACGAGATACGTATGAGGTAGAATTAAAAGAGTAGAACGGATGGTACGATACAAGTTCTGGTCGCTTGAAGCAGTGGTTGAATTGTAAAATAAAAGACGGATATTGTGACGCAGGATTATCAACTTTAACCTATAACCTACCCCAAGACCGATGTCAACGACATTTAAACTTATGTATCTGCTAAATTGATCAATTATTGCTAGTATGTATTGATATCCATTAATATTTCTTTTAAACGGTCCGCAGAAATCAATGTATAGTTTTTGAAAGGGTTCATCTGCAAATTGTTTCATGTGCTTCTCTTTTGTTTTCGTTGTTAGGGTCTTTCTCTTCTGACAATTTACACAGCTTTGTATGATTTCCTTTATCGTTTTTCTCATCTTATTCATATCAAAGTCATCTATTAAATAATTGTAAACTTTCGTGCTACCGGCATGACATAGCATCTTGTGTATATCTACCACAAATTCAATTCTTTTGATTTTCTGGATCCAGTATTTATTATTCATTGTCGTCACGATAGCATCTTTCAGTACCCATTTCTTTGTTTTCCCAGTTCTAATATCTTCTCTAATTTGGTTTATCTCATCATTATCTTTCTGCCATCTGAATCCTTTTGATTCATCGTCAAGGGCTAAGATTCTTGTTTTAATTTTACCTTTTTTAGCTTCTTCGTGCATCGTCTGACATTGTACACACATTTCGCAGGAATTCCTCGACATTGCATCCGTGTTAGAGTGTTTTTCGCCTTTCCAGTATTCCATTTTCATATCTAACGCACTAAGAAAATTTATTTCGATTTGTTGTTATGGACACAACACACGGGTCTGTCGGCTCTCACAGTTGATCACCGACAATCGATTAGAATTTAAAATAGAATTTCTGATTATTTGATACGATCGCGATAATTCCATGTGTCATTACGAGTTCTCTGTAGCTCGATTGGTTGCATCACTGACAGTCGTTGGAACAGGTGCAGACTCAGTTCATCTGGATTTCCAAGTAAGTGATGATCATATCGCTGCAAATCTGAGGGTTGTGAAATCATCTAATCAAGGTGATTCTCGCAGCAATGATTTTCATGAGAAACATCAGTGGAGATTTCATGTCAAAAACGCGTCGATTTCGAAAGATCAACATCTTGATTCAGGTAATTCTCGACAGGAACAAGGATGGAAATGTAACATCTCATATCGTTATTCCATTGATAAGATTCTTTCAAGTGAATACCACATCGCAGAATATGTCCGCCATTTTAACACAAATTAAATGACGCCATATTTAAAATATATTAGCACAAAATATATTTGTGCTAATATATTTTATGTAAATAATGAGAATATATTTTTTTGAAATGAAAAAAATAAAAAATGAGAAAAAAACTTAATGAGAAATTTCTCAGAATTTTAATTTCGATAAAACGGATCCTTATCGGACTTTAAAAAATTAGCAAGATCACGTAATCGGATTACTCCTCATGACTCGCAGCCATGATTTGATCACCTATGTACTGCCATATATATTCAGCTGTTTCTTCAAACACCCTCCTAATGAAGGGTTCCACCCTCCCAATGAAGGGTTCCACCCATTGTCTCCATGCATGCCTTAGTACATTTCTAGTGATCATTGCTTTTTTTTGGACTCAACTTAAGTTAACTGCAAAAGTTGAGAACATTTTAAAACGTTATTGAAATCTTCATTTTTACATTTTATTTTCTTTCATAAATCTAAAATTTCTTTTTCATGTTGTATTCATCTTTATCAATGTATTATTTTACAATATTTGTTTTGCTCAAACTTTTATACTTCTTCAAGGTATAAAATTTACTATTTAAATTTTACAAATGCAGTTTTAATAACTTTGTTTTCTGCGCTTACAATTTCAAATTTAGATAATGAAATGAATCAAAATTTAAACTTTAAAATAGAAACCCAACAAAATTACCTTCCATAACATTTTGTTTACTCTCAGAAATGTTATATAGCTTTATCATTATGTTGACGTCATGATGAACAAGTTTGTCCTTAAACATTCCAATCAAATAGGTATCACTTGCTTCACAAGGCTCTGGAAGTTTGTGGATTGAAATTCAGAGCTTTTCTGGCACGACGGATTTACCTCAGAAATACAGTTCCAAGAAAAAATAGTTTGTAAATCAAAATCAGTTTAGACACAATCAGAATTATTTCTAAATTATGTAAGACAACATTCCTTGAATACGGGCAAAATGTCTATTAGGAACAGTGAAAAAAATCCAGTAAGTAAAATTTAAACATTGCTTAAATCCATACACACTCCTCCTTAAAACTGATTCATTTTCATTAAAAAAATAAATCTTCAAATATTTATTCTCCTCTTCATTTATTTATGGTGGAATCAGAATTTGTCTTTTTCTTGAGATTCAATTTTCATCACATTACTTTAAGTATAAAAAATTCTAAGTATTTAAAATTCTTTATAAAAATATTAATCATTTTGTATACTTTATGAATATTAAGTTAAATATTTGTTTTTGTTCTTTTTATTTCACACATTTCTTTGATCACAGTTGAGTTGACTTGATTTAAATTCAAATCAGACAGTTTTCTTTACTAGAAAGAGGAACTGACCAAGCGCGTCAACGTTAACTAGTCAACAGTCCTACGGCGTCAAAGTTAACCAGTCAACAGTCATACGGCGTCTGAAAGCTCTAGAAAAGGTGCAGAAAGCAGCAAGATGGGTCTCACATACTCTCTTTTCCCGAAACAAGGACAGTAGGATGAATATTATCATGGCTCATCTCACCTAACACTGAAGAAAATCATTTTTATAGAGAATCGTCACTAAGGACGAGAAATGGGTGTATTATTATATCCCCGAACGAAAGGGGCAATGGGTAGACCACGGAATTCTATAAATGGTAACCCCAAAACACAATATTTATGGCAAGAAGGTCTTTCTGTGTATGTTGTACGATATGAAGGGTCTTCTCCATTATGAGCTGTTGGATTACAGGCAAACGGTTACCGCACAAAGCTATTGTGATCATCTATCTAAGCTAGACGAAAATATCAGTGAGTTAAGGAAAAATGTGAGCCATTGTGGACGCAAGGTACATAATAACGCTTAACCACATGTTGCGTTGGCGACGAAAAATATGATTTTAGCGCTTGAATGGGATGTTCTTCCGCACATGTCCTATTTACCAGGACTAGGCTCCAACAGATTTTCATATATTTCGGTCTCTGCAACATTATCTCGCTGGACAACATTTCAATTTCAATTAGAAAAATTTAGAATAATTCGGTGAACTCGCTTTTATGGTTATAACTAATGTCAATATAGTTTATGGAATAATATGCATTAACCAAATTTTTAATTAACATAAAAAGAAAAGAGTGTTGAGAGAAATAAATATATAAAAAATAATATTACTTTAATGATTTCGAATGCTTAGGAGTATTTAAGTTAAATATGATGGATACCGATATTGTAGTGGCGTTTGTATCGCGTAAATGTTCACTCTTTTTATCTAACTTGTTCTTCAAACCCAAATAATGATAATCTTTAGCTTGATATTTTCAGATGGTCACTAAAATAATGTTTCTTTTGGTAAATGCAGTAATGTCGACAATATAATGAATCACAGACTGAATAATAATTATAATAATTCATTTTAATAAAAATAAATTATTTCTGACATGATCGCTAAGTGATCTAAGGATTTTATAATATTAATTTAAAATTTAATTTATTTAATAGTCAATATAGTTACATTGTAGTAAAAATAAATAAGTGAATATTCCCCCTCCGACTGCGACTGCTCACGGCAAAATTCTTCGAACGGGACCGACAGAAATACGTAATACAAATGAATAAATATTATAAATAAAAAAGAGGTGCGTGCTGAAAATGAGACTTTTCAGAATTTATTGTTTCCATCATTTCACACTATTAAAGCTCGGTAAATATGGCATCCCGAATTTCGGGAACTGTGATGCTGAGACATCGGCTTCATGGGTTAAACATTAATTTTGATAATTTTAAAAAGTTATCTAAGCCAGATAGACTTGTTCGTTAGCCATTTTTGACTTATCCTAAAATAGTAGAAGGTAAATCAGACATTAATGTTTTTGTATATAAAGACTATAATAATTTTTCAATATTATTTTATAAATACATGATTAATTATTTGTTATTTATTAGGTTGGTTGAAAAGTAATGACGGTTTTTGAGATTTATACTTTGATTTTCTACTTTGATAAGTATATAAGTTTAAACGCATTAGTGTTAGATATTATTTGAAATCTTATGCCTAGCTGTATATTCCTATAACCATTATTAACATATTGTTGTTATTTTTTAGAATATTTACGGTGCTAAATTAATAATGGAAAAAATTAAAATTCGAGCAATTTTCTTGTATAAATTTAAACTGTGTCGTAAAGCACTAGAAACGGCTCGCAATATCAATAAAGCGTTTGGCAAGGGAACAGCTTCTGAGCGCGCAGTGCAACGATGGTTCCGAAAATTTTCTGATGGAGATGAAAACCTTGAAAATGAAGAAAGTCGTGGTCGTCCAGTTTCTGTGAACAACGATAATTTGAGGGCAATAGTGGAAACATATCCCCGTACAACAATCATAGAACTTGCAGATGGGTTGGGCATTAGTCATTCAACAGTCCTGGATCATTTAAAAATAACTTTGAAAAATCAAGAAACTTGATAAATGGGTTACACATAATTTGAATGAAAATCTAAAGAACCGATACTATGAAATTTGTTTTGCCAATTATCTTCGCAATAAAAACGATCCATTTCTTGATCGCATTGTTACCTGTGATGAGAAATGGATCCTTTATGATAAACGACGTCGATCTACACAGTGGTTGGACAAAGATGAAGTACCGAAACACTTTCCGAAACCGAAACTAACACCCCGTAAGGTTATGGTGACAGTTTGGTGGTGTGATGTTGGAATCATCCACTATAGTTTCTTGAATCCAGGTGAAACAATCACAGCGGAGAGATCTGTCATGAAATTGATGAAATGCATAAAAAATTGAAAACCCTTTGTCCGGGATTGGTCAAAGGATTGGGCTTAACTATTAATGTTATTGTGGGTATAACATGAAAGTGACTAATATCGTAATTAACTCATAATTCTATTCCAATAATATCTAATAATAATGCATAATAATAACTCCAAGTTGCCATAACGTTAAACGCCATTCTTATACCAGAAAACATTCTTTAACTACCAGAGAAGTATGTTTGTGCCTTAGTGTAGTGAACAAGTGCGGATGTACCTATCTTCATGACAAATTCTGTATTGTAACAATTATTAAGTTAAAATATTTTCTTAATATTTGTAATATTTTTATTTTGTTTCTAATATTTTTTTAAATTTTAATAACTTTTTATATTCCTTTTATATTTGGTAGTGACAAATTTTACCAAACATTATTTTTTGTCTTATCAAAATCCTATAAAATCAAACAAATTTGAAATTTAAATTACGTAATGAAATTATAATTAAATTTTGTTTTCAACGCTGACAATTTCAATTTTTATAAATAGATTTTTATATGAAATTTGATTTGCTGATTATTAAACTTACGAAGTAAATCAATGGAAATATATTTAACAGAACAAACTTACAGAACTAAAAAATATGAGTCATTTAAATAAAAAATGCTAAGCAACGAGTGATGAGGTCGAAAATTTTTTACCAACCATCTCAATCTATCCCTAATCAATGGTTTTCATAAATTTATTTCAGAATTAACTTAAGATATGAGAACGAAAAGAATCAAACATCTTTTACAATTCTCATAAAGTATCTTATCTACTTAATTTTAGTTGGTGTAATGTAATGCTCAAAAGTCACTTAATCTTAAATCATGATTAAAAAGATAAACAATAAAACCAATTAGAGCGATGTCAAATGGTGAAAGATCTTCAGAGAGTTGTGATGACTCTAAATATAATAATAATACAAATTCTAATGAAAATTGTTTCAATGTTCTTAACATGGCGAGACACGACCACGTAACACCAATTATTAAAAGACCGGAGACATTAAATTGGTCAGAAGCAAAATTAGAAGAATTCCTAATAAGCTTTGAGAGATATTCAAAAAAAATTTGGATATAAGGAAGATAAAAAGTAATATTAAATACAGCATTCATGACCCCAGAGGCGATAAAAAAATATGAGAAAACACAAGGAGACAGCTAAAGAACAGGAAAGAGAAGTTCATTCCTTAAAGAGAAGAATATCTTAGTGATAATTGTCGTGTTCCCCCTTGTTTCAACATTTTTTTAAGTTCAGAGCCCCCATCCGTTTTTTAGTTAAACGGCAACTCTATCACGCAATTTACGCTTCAGTATCTTAACACTACACTCATGGGGAACAGACGCGTCTCCTCCACGCACATCTGCGGGTGGTGTACGTTTCGGAGCGTCTTCGGGCTCAAAACCAGCATCAAGTATGCCCCGGCCGGTAGCTCAGCTTCTGGAGGGGTTGATGTTACTAAGGCCTGCATTTTAAATTACACTGATGAATTATTCAGGTAAGACAAAGAAAGCCCCAAGGAGATAAACGACGGTCCGTCCGCGTGCCCCTTGCATTCTGCGGCCGGCCTGCGTCATCTCCAAAAGGTTCTTTGCCTCGATGAAAACCCGTTATCACAATCCTAGTTACCGTCACACACGCAATCTATCGATATACATTTCTGAAAATTATTTTCTCAACAATAATGATCGTTGGATAAACATTGAAATTCATATTGTTTGAAAACGGAAAAACGTTAATAAAATCAGATAATGAAACATAAACATCAAGTTGAAACTAGAAAATTTAAAATACAATTTGAATAATTCTTAGCGTCCTAATTTCAAATTTTGTTAATTCTTTACGAAAATAAAGAAATAAGCAAATACGATTAGAAATATTCTTATCTTTAAGCAATTTATACATATATATATACAATTGATTATATTTATATTTAATTATATTCGTCTTTCTCTCTTGTCGACCTTTCTCTATTGACTTCTCACATCACGAACTCCACCAGATTTACAATATCGTATTCTATATTTCATTTATCTTATTTATAGTCGGATAAATTCAGTAATATTAATGGCAAACATAAGATTTAAAATAAAATTATTTTTCACATATTAATTTTTATATTTATATTCAGTAAACATTGACTTTCAGTAGGCCAAGGAACCGAAAATGAATAGAACAAGTATAATTTGTTAAACTAATACTCTTCATTAAATAGTAAAATATAGAA
>MQRK01234960.1:22159-40067 GCA_001938485.1 Girardia tigrina
ACATATAAATTTAATAAAATATATTTGGTCAACCAAACGTTTATATGCACGTTAATACTTTTGTGAAAAAATTCGAATAATAAAATCAAAAGTATCAAAAGAAAATATATAATTAATGAGTAGATCAAAATTACAGTAAAATAAAAATAATAAAATAATAAAACATGAAGAAAACACAAAACGATCAATCCATACCTTTCGATTCCGTGAATAGCAAAATTTATTTATAAAGTTATGCAAATGCGCAAAAGGATATATTAAACGAGCAAATAAATTAATTGGTGCGTCTGTGTGTAGTGTGCGCAAAAAAATGTGTGTAATGTTTCAGTTGTTCGGTATGCCGGGTATTTATATTATATTGGCTTATCGAGGACAGGATACGGGGTTTTTCGCAGTTCGAGTAATCCTCACACCGGCTTATCATGTTGCTCTGACAGCTGGTTTACCTGGGTCGGTAAGATTTATTCTGGGATGTCAGACGTTTATCAGTTGTTTATCTGATTATTTCATAATTTAGGTAATTATGCCGCTGTATCGCTTCATGCGGCCCACACCTGATTCTTGAGGACTGGCCTCCTTATCTCAACGACTGTACCGGCATTCAAGTGGACTGTGCAGTTCGGGTAAACATTTAATAGAGATATTCTGATTTAATTATCTCTCATTCAGGATGACGCGGAATCAACCTCCGCAGCTGTCTGGAAATCGGATGATGGTTTGTTTTTAATTAATTTAACTTTGTTTTTAAATTTTTTAGATCTTTTTGAGGGCTTCTCAGGGTTTTCCGGGACGTTTTCCGATTATTCTCAAGGCTATGGGCGCTTCCTTGTTTATGATCTTTGCCTGCATCCATTTTCCGGTCTCTATTGCCCTCAGGTGAGCTTGTATGGTCTTCTTGGGATTTTTGATTTTCATTAATTTGTTTTTCTCAGCTCACGGTCAGTGTCAACCTCTCTGGCTTATTCACAGATCCCTTTCGGAATTCACCGCCCTGTTGACGCATGGAATAGTCGAGTTTGACTATTCCCGAATTCCACCAAAATTCTGTGCTCACGGGGTGGTGCAATTAATGGAAGGGGTCAAATGTGGGGTTGAAATTGTCGATCGTAACATACTTTATCCTTGAAACAGCCCAAGAGAAAGAGTCTATAGATCTAAGATCTAGATTACGTACAGACGAAGCCATTGGACTGCATCTTCCAATTAACGCTGTGGAAAATTGTACTTCAAAAAGATTTTCAAGTCTCTTGAGTAATAAAATTAAATGAAACCATTAAATATTTTAAAGTGTTATCGTAATTATAGAAGTAATAAAAAAAGCAAATATGAATATTTATATGTATTTTTATCTATATCGATTTAAGATTTATGAAATAAATAGTTTCTCAAAAAAAATAAATTTGTTTAATTATTAGATTTAAACATTTTTTTTGTGTATAATAAAAGTTTTAATGTCTGATATTAATAATTCTGACGAGTTTCCAAGAACCTCTAATATGGCTCTATATAGAGCTAAATTAATGAGCTCTATCTTACTGAAATATTGTTCTTGAATAGCATCGCTGCCTTTATCATTGTGTAATAAAAACATTTTTATAATATATATCCTTGTAGTAAGCATCATTAATTGTGGATATTTGAAAACGAAAAGACCAATTTTCTACTTGAAATACCAAACCAAACATTTTTCGTTGGAGTGTACTTTAGAAATATTTTCTTTTAGAGCACTTATGCCCTTCAGGCTTAAAAATGCGGCAGCATCTTTTCAAAGGTATATGGACAGCATATTCTTTAAACTAGATTACAAAGTAGTGTAGCTTGATGATATACTTGTAGGTAGTGACAACATTTAGGAACTCGAACAACATTTAAGAAAAATCAGGAGAATCTTATGCGAGAACGGCCTTCAAGTGAACAACAATAAGTGTGAAATTAAGAAAGATACTATAAAATGCCTTGAAAATGTTATACACATTGGATTTATTTGTCCACTCAAAGACAAAGTAGATGCCTTTTAACACCACCAAAATCGGTAAAAGACGATCGTCACCTATGTGGTATGATAAACTTCTATCACCAGCTTATCCCACATTGTTCAGAACTTTTGACATCATTCACTGAACTCAGAAAGAATAAAAATAAAATAGACGAAATAATCTGGAGCGAATTTTGAACACACACTTTGATAAAGTTAAAACAGAACTAGCTAACATTGCAGATCTCTCAATGCTACTGGATAATAAAGATTTAAAACTTACAGCTGATGTATCAAATTTTGCCATCGGAGCTAAATATTATTTTGTTTGAAATTAATAATTTTACTAATAGAATTATTTAAAAATTTTCCTATATAAAATTTTATCAAGTGTTCACATGTATTTTTCGATACCCTAACAATATTATATTAAATAATATTTTATAGAAAATAAATTATTAGATATTAAATAATTCAATTTTCCATAATTTATTTTTTGTAATTTGATTTTGGACAAATTTAGAGGAAACAAAACGTTCAAATGACGTGTTGATACCGAGTTATTCCCCTTATTTTTCTTTATCTTCTTTTTCAACCAATCTGCCGTATTATGCATAAATAATATTGGTAATATAAGGAGATGGTAAAAACGTCATCTCTTCAAATAAGTTATTTAAAAATATAGTGAATTAATAACTGACAGCCACTAGAAACATCTAATCTCAAGACCTTTGTACATGATCATTTGGTGTTCATTCATAAATATTTCGGCACAGAACTCCATATAAATTATGTGAAATCCTGCAGAACCTTTAATTCAAGATTCAAGTTTCCCTATACTCAGGTCGTTCTTCGTCACTCACCTTCGATTATGCCTTTCTGTAGATCTGGACTCGCAAGTCCCTCTACAATCCAACTGGTAGACATATTTGTAGCTCAATGAACACCTTGATAAGTTAATGCAACCTGAAGGAAAAATTGCTGATTTTAATTTGCTAAAGTACTATCGGAACCTAAATGCGATAAAGATTTTTTTTTAATTTAAAATGTTGAACTCCACCGTCGAATTTGAGTAATGCTAAAAGTTTTCGGATATTCAAAATTATTAGACTAATTTCCCCAGTTGTTATTGTGTATTTGTAATTTTTGCTGCAGCTGTACTGTAAATAATATTGATATATGCAACCAAATACAAAACCAGTCTAAACCATTTTGACATGAATGTGAATTATAATTTCTGAAAGGTTTCAGATCGAGTTTCAATTCTGTAGAATCGAATCTCGATATATTCACTATTTATGATAAATAAAATATTAAACAATATAACGTGTAGTAAAAGGTTTTCATATGTGCAAATAACTAAAACTCCAGCACTAGTTGACAAAATGAAGATTTAGTTAACTCATGATTACTTGGCTTCATGTGGCAGAGCGTTTTTCATTTTAAGCGTATTTAAACATAAAATACTCATTGTATAACTGTTAAACGTTTTCCTATTTTATGATATTTTATCAGACAATATCGACACAAATCGCAATTGCATACAGCCAAAATGTATGAGGAAAGAGGTTTTATTTATTTCTGAAAGCAAATATAATATCTAATTTTAGAAATTATCGATTCCTAATTAACTGTACACAGTTTAGTAGAATAATATTGGTGACAAACTGATCAAAGTATTTACTGCTAACTTTCTATTGTACACATTGTAAATGTCGCTGCTAAAATTTTTAATTTTAAGTTTAAGTTAAATCTCCTAGATGAGAACATGATTAACTTAAAACGTTATTTGTAGTCGACATTATCCAAAAATCCATAAATCATATATGATGCTTGGAATAACACGTATAATAAAGTGATAAATAAATATTTTACTAACACAATATTCTTCCTTTTAACCGCCACTTTTGGAAAATTGGTAAATTGTAGAGGTTAAAAAGCGTTTTTTTTAATAAGTGAAACAATAGAGAAGAAAAAAATACTCGTCATATATGACGGCTGAGCGGAATTTTCGTCATTGAAAGTTTCTGCCTTAATTTTTAAATCGGAATTATTATAATTTATTATTAATTGAAAACAAAACTCATTCATTAAAAAATATATTTAGAGACTATTGGGTTCTTGATCAAGAGAAGGAGTCATTAACACAAAACTTTATTTCTATAACAATAACATTTTTGAGGAACTTTTGCACTTTCTTTTTTTACACAAACCATTATAAATAAAAATAGATATAATTATAGATATTGTTTTTTCATTTATTAAGAATTTAAATTTTTTTGTTAAAATTATAAAGTTATTTAAATTTTTCATAAAGTTTTTGTTGCATTTTTATTAAATTTTCATAAATTTAATCGTTTCTCAAATACATTTCCTCATTCTATAAAATAACATTTTCATTTCGTTTTCATAATCGATTAAATATTATTTTTTAGATTCGATTAAATAACGTTTTAAAAATAAAATTGAAATCGAGATTTTGTTTAATTTAACAACTTTTAAATTACTCCTTTTTTAGATACAATAAAATTATATTTTCAATAATAATTACATTTTTAGTTTAATTAAATAACTTTTAAATTAACTTCCTATTTCGGTGAAAATATACTTTTTAAAATAAAAAGTTATATTTCTTAAAAAATTAAAAATTATATTTTAATCTAAAATTTATGAAATAATATCATTTTTGATTTGTTTATATTTACACAAAAGTCACAAAATAGTTTTCTAGTTTATTTATTATTTGCCAAAACTTAAATTTTACGTTTCATGTAAAATTACAATTCACTTTATTAATAAATCTATTTATTGGTTTATATGAAACATAAAAAAATAGTTTTAAATAATTTTTTTACGTTATTTTATAAAAATCTTATTTTAACATAATCTATAATGTAATCGAAATGTAATTATTTAATTATTTAATTGATTACATTTTCAAATTCGGAAATTTTATGAACTGCAAAAAATCTCCTAACAGAGACAATGTATTTCGTCGAATCAACCGCCATCTTCAAATCACTAATGAATAATCAATTCACACGTACATTAATACAAAAATGATGATTATGAAATAAAATGCATTAAATCAGGTGAATCAAAAATTCTCAATACGTTTGTTTTGACTGCCGATCGAACATTGATTTTAGGGCAACGGGACCTAATAACCAATGCTTCACACACTCTCCCCCAATAACTATCAAATACTTACACAAAATTTTGAAATTATCAATATTTACATCACATTTACATTTTTTCCTATGTTCTGCAATATTACTGTTGCGGACTTTGATTTTTGACTGACGTACTATGTCTTACGATCGCGGTTTTACGGATTACCACTCGAAGAGAAACCCCTTCGCAACAGTCTAGCTCGACTGTCCTCGATTAGTTTTAAATTGGCCCCGAGCGCTTTGGAGTGAAGGGTATGCAATGGGGCTCCATTGAGTCCTTCCAAGACCTTGTGCGACTACTCGAAATTCCTTGAAACCTTCTGAAAATAAAAATAGAAAATTAATAAGTTTAATTAGGTTAATTTAAAAATTTTTACCGAAAATGATTGATGACCGTATGGCGAAGTTCCGTTTGATAAACAACAGCATCCTCCGACTGTTTGTTTTCGCGNTAAGTCCCGATCGGCATACTGATTGTCGATTCCGCAGTTGCACATCCGTAAACCGAGGATGTTGTTGAGAAATAATAATATCTAGAATCATGTAATTATTTGATTATTTCTTTAATTTTACTCCCGGAGCATCTTGTAATTAATAAAGGAAATTTAAAATGAAAATTAAAAGCTGTTTATGAGGATGAAGTAATAACTTTGATGACAAGTATGATAATAATTATGAGAATAAATAAATAGGAAAAGTTGTTGAGATGAGAAATATGTGATCGGATAATGCGAAACGGCACTGCCAGAATTACCAAGAAAATACTGTGCTAATTTCCGATACTCTCCTTATCTTGAGGTCGAAAGTTATTAAAACTCTAAACATCGCGGTATAATTATCAAGTCCGGATTACCTGAATGTAAATAGTATGAATAATGATGGGATAGGGTATATGGGAGGAGAGTCGGAATCATGATGTCGGTTCACTTCTGCATCCAAGGGATCGAGTGGGGTGGTCCTTGGATTTGGATGTGTAATCAAGTCGTACGATGCATGTAAATAGTTGTACTTACGGACTGATTGATTTAATTTCTATCGTATATAATATATCCGAAGCTGAGAAAATAATTAACTAATAAATGTAGTTGATTGATATTATAAGAATTCCATTTATATTTTGGTTCTTTAATTATTTGAATTATTCTATTAATTTTCTCTTGGAATATTTATATTTGATTGGATTTATGCCTTTTGAGTAATTAATTAATTTTTGTAATTATTTAATTGTATGTAATTTAATTAACGTAAAAGACTAAAAGAGCTTTCCATAATTCTTATAATTATTTAATTATTTTCTTAATTTTATTTCGGAATAGTCTGTAAATAATTGAGTTTAACGGTCGGCTAACTGTTGTACATAAATAAAAATCTGGTAATAACCTTTTGAATTAACCCTCATTTGGAAATATAACCACTATTATAATTCTTTGTGAATGAAATAAAAACATCGTACACAATGTAAAAACTTACTTTAAGGTTCTTCAACATCATAATATTTTGCGTTATTAATGGTATCACCAAACACCTGAAATGATTTGAATTGATTGAACTCTGAATAAACCATAGTTGAGAGTGCGTAAAAGGTGGTAGAGCATGTGAAATAGTCCTTCTCAGGGTTACCATAGTTGTGATTAACACAGATATTTGGTGAGGAAACCGTGACGGAAGAACAATGTGATGATTACAGTTGTACCAATGAATAGCTGATGACTTATGAAGATATATGCCTTAAACCTATCGGAGTTATCAACGATATTTGTCATTCATTAGAACCCCAAATTAAAAGAAAAATATCAACAGTTAACAAATGTAAATTCGGTAATACATTTAAAATAAATTTGCGTTAGAATTAAAAGCATCAGCAGCTAGCAAATGAAAATATTATAAATAATTACGCAATGTGCAATTTTCGATACGTTTATAAATGGCTTGTATTTACTTTTATTATGGATCACATTAAGTGACCTTGTTAAAGTTTTGATCATCAACATATAAAATAAAATTATTATTATACAAGTATAAAATTATTGAAATCAACTTTATTTTTTTATTGTTTTCCCTTGTTTCGCTGAAGTCATCTTTAACTAGTACGAATATCTATGAACTTACATCACTAAAATATAATTGAGCTAAAATATGATGTGTAAAATTGAAAAATATTTATTAATCGAATTTTACCTGAGCAATGGTCTTGGAGAGACGGTACAGGCAGAAACTTCACTTGTTTCTTCAAGATATCCTCCTCCGCTACGAAATAGATAAAACTGAACGTAATGAATTGGGAGCACAAAATTAAAAACATCCCCTTCAGAAGCTGAGCTACCAGTCGGGTCATCCTCGATACTGGTCAAGAACCCGAAGGCGCTCCGACGCGCACACAACGTGTTGATGTGAGCTAAGGAGGCGCGTCTGTTCCCTTGTTGTGGTTAAATGTCCATATAAAGAAACAATAAGTGTTAGAGTTGCCGTTGAACTCTAAGAAAAACGTATGGGGCTCAGAGCTTTTAAAAATGTTATTTTGAAGGGGAACAGAACATATGGCATCCGAATGATGAATATGTACTTATTTAGAAACCTCTTGTACTTGTTTTTTAGTATTATTCGTATCTAAAATAATTCCTTGTGTGTGTATAATTTTTTATTTCTGGTCTGTGACAGTTTTGTTACCTACAACTATTTTTTTTTACTTTTTATGTTGAATAGTACAGTTCAAGCTACGACAGGTGTTTCACCGGCTGAAATAATATTTGGGAGACGATTAAGGCATTGGTGGAAGAACAATAAAGAAACTAACGGAAACCAAGTTAATGTCGAACAAAATGTGGAGGCAAGAAGAGTTTTTGAAGTTGGAGACAGAGTGTTGATAAAAAAAGAAAATATATCATAAGAAGATGACCGTTACATGGGTCCAGCAATTGTGCTGAAACGAAATCACGAAAGGAGTTACGAGTTACAGCTTGAAGATGGTAGAACTTCAAATTAGAAATTAAATTATAGCCTGCCTAGGCTTAGGGCAGCCTGCCTAGGCCTAGTGCATACATATAACACATAGATTGCATTTACTTTGATGAATCAAGTTTCAGTGTGCTGTATAACCATAATATAACACAAATAGATAATAATATAGTATATAACATATAAAACACCATAGATACATTTGAACTGTGTTGACTGTGTTGTGAATCACTATATGATCACAACTTGTGATCATATATTATGTAACAATAATATATATGTATATAATGTACTATATGTATATAACAATAATATACTAATATTAATGTTTGTTATTGTGATGATTCTTCAGTAAATAGTTGATGATACACATAGTGATTTTATATAATATATAACAATAATATATTTGTATATAATAATATATATACATATATAAAATATGTATATTAAAATGTTCACTTTTTGAAAGGTTGATACAATTAGGGTCACTTTTTATTGCTGTTAAGGTAGATTTGAAGGTTTATATACAAATGGCTGTTCATGATGTGATTTTGATGGTTGATGATATGGCTGGTAAGGCATTTTGATGGCTGATATGTTAATTTTAAAGGTTGTTAAGGTATTGTTGATGGTTGATGGTATTGTTGATGGTTGATGGTATTGTTGATGATGTATATTTGATAGTTGATATGGTAAATTTGATAATTGATTGTATTGCTCATAAGGTATTTTGGATAGTTGATATGGTGATTTTGATGGTTGTTGAGGTAAATGTGATGGTTGATAATATGGTTCCTAAGGTATTGTTGATGTTTCATATGGTAAATTTGATGGTGGATGTTATGTTTGATAATGTATATTGGATAGTTGATGGTATGATGGTAATAGTTGATAAGATAGATCTTATAGTATTTTATATATTATTCAGTATTTTCTGCATTTTTTACATGTTCAGTTGTACATTGATATGATGAATGTAATACGTTGACCTGATGGATGCATGACGATATCACATTGGATATAGTCATGTTTTGAATGGTTGATACGACATTGGTTGATAACATAGTATAATATTGTAATATTATACATACCTATAATATAATATTTGCACACATAATGTGCAAATATTCGAAAAAGCACTAGGCATCGATTTTTCAAAAATCTAAGATCATATTGCGGTTATTTACTTATGGACTTCTATCCATGTGTTCAAACAGATTTTCGATATTTTGCTTTCTTAGACTTCTTTACCCTATTGACATTCTCCCTCACTTTACACTTTAATACACAACATCTCAATAAAGCACTATGTATTTATTTTTTCGAGAATCTAAGATTATTTTCCGGCTAATTACTAATGGGTTCCTATCCATGTTTTCCGACAGATTTTTTATATTTTGCTTGCTTCGCCCTCTATACCCTATGTACATTCTCCTTCACTTTACACTATATTATATTATAACATGAATATATTGAACCTTGTACACTAGTGAATTTATTAATTTTGCACACTTGCACTAAGCTTAGGCATACTACACATGTGCAGTCGAGTACATTATTGACTTTTACACTTTCTGTGTAATTTTGGTGGTTTTTACATGTTTTCAATGATTTTAATGTGTTTTTCATCGTTTTTAAGGTAACGGTGATGGTTTCTAAGGTGTTTTCAATTGTTTTTATATATAATCTTAAAAGGTTATGTATCATGGTTACGGTAACCATGATACTTGTGATTGTTAATTATATACATTAGGCGATTCATGAGGTATTGTTTGATGGTAAACAATATACATACAACACATTGGTTTCATATATATATATATATATATATATATATATATATATATATATATATATATATATACGAAAAAATATATTTTTGAGCACTTTTTTGAGAATTTCAGAAATGTTCAAAAAATTGATTTATCAGCAATTTTTTGAAAATATTAATGTGGAATCTGAATTCACATTCAGAGAGAGAATCAAATTTGCATCAAACACATGATATCGATTTTTGACATTAGTACTTTTAAAAAATTTTATGTATTGATTTTGGTACTTTTGTACATGTGCAGCTTGAAAAGCACTGTGCTAGCTCATTAGAAATGTGCGGCACAATGTGCACTCTCGATTAGCACTTTTAAAGTATCGATTAGCACATTTTTGCACTAGGCAGTGATTGATTAGCACTTTTTTTCTTCGGCTGCTAAGGAAAGGGTAACGGTTGCTACGGATACGGTAACCGTTACCATGGTTAAAACCACCCTGAATCACTGTATCCGTTGATAATAAAAAACGTCCTTGCTTATGGTTGCTATGGGAACCGAAACCATTGCTAGGGGCCCGCGAACCAATCAGAAGTGTTTCCAAGGTACCAGGGACCAATTGGAACCGTTGCTATGGTAACCGCGACCGTTGCTATGGTAACCGCGACCACTGCTATGGTAACGGCCTACTCCCCCCGGGGAGGGGGTGGTGTGGAATGCCCATTTTCCCCTACTTATATAATAATCCAGTAAATTAAATTGTATCAAATTATCCTCCTAATTCAAATAGACATTTTAAAGTACATGGTCTTAGTGATGCTCATTTAGAAACTTTGTTCTCTGCTTCTAAATTTAATGTGGAGGCACGGTTTCCGTCCAATATCCATGGAGATTGTGGAAGACAGAATTTAATGGATTATGAAAGTTGTGATTAATTAATTGATGAGTTCGATTAATTTAAACCAAACTTAATTTTTATTCTATTCTTCTTATTTAAACATTAATGTAATATTCTGGCGACCCGTATCAATTCAATCAATTTATTTATTTGCAATAAATCGAGGTTAACTTAGTCGAGGTTATCACTAGTCCAATGAAATATTAGAAGTCGGCGAAACAGGAGTACTACCAGCGAAAGTCAATAAAATCACCAATTCCAATAATGAACGCCAATAACTCTGAGGATATTTCTCATTTAGCTTTTAGCTCATACACATTTCGATTTTAGGATTGCAGACATCTTGTGTGAATGTGGTAAGTCTATTTACACAGCTAAACATACACAGACTCATTGAATCTTAGACCATGACTGGTCGTTTAAAACAAAGATATCAAAGCGGAATCTAAGCTCAAAACGCTCTGATCCCATAGGTGACTTATTTAGGTACTATAATGTTCTTTGGTTTTGGTGCACCCCTGAAAATCGAAAGGGTTGGTAGGCCCACATTATTTTAAATAACATCAATTTGTCTTTATCACTATCGTCATTCACTGAAACATTAAATTTTTTGTTTATATACAGCCGATTCGTTATTTTGGCATATCTAATTATTTTAGCTATTTTTTATACAAAAAAATAAAAAATCTTGTCTGCCGATGCAATTTCAGTTGTAATGTTGAATACATTTTTTTTATTATTTATCGAAATATTTTTAAATTATATATTTTAGTAAATTCCAATTAAAATATTTTAAGAAAAACTAATTTCATATTTTACATATAAAAATAAGATTTTAAAACAATATAAAGATTTTTAATTATTTAATATAAAATAAACTCTAAAATTAATTATAATTTTAATCATACAAAATTTTACAACATAAAATAAATTTTTTAAATGATTGTGTCGTAAATAAAGTATGTAATAAATTTTCCTTCATTCTCTTAACTAAATATAAACTTTTTTTCTAAAAACTTGAAGGTTATTGATGAATTAGGACTTATAACGGTTTATTGACGTAGTAGAAGCTGAATTGTATCGGTGCATCAGCCATTATTTTGGTTTTTAGTTATCATTTAGGAATTCAAATCGTTCGATTTATTTCGAATAACAGAAATGATAATAAAACCAAAATAAAACTTTTTAAACCTAATTTTAATACTTCTACACTTAATTATCACTTGATTTTCACAATATTTGTTC
Organism: Girardia tigrina; assembly: GCA_001938485.1. Lineage (NCBI taxonomy): Eukaryota > Metazoa > Platyhelminthes > Tricladida > Dugesiidae > Girardia > Girardia tigrina. The sequence goes on from MQRK01234960.1 coordinate 34,172, forward strand.
AATTTATTAATTTTTTCGTACATCATTAACACGGATTATTTTCCCGTATAAGACATAAGCTATTTAATTATAGCATATACGGTTTATGTAGAGCCGTAAATGTTTTAAAATATTGTATTGTCATCGGAAGCAAGCCTGTATAAAAAATTCAGCTCAATTGGATGACTGAAAGTGGTCGAAAAATCAATCGCAAGATTTATTCCAGACAGACAAACAGACAAGAAAGCAAGCTAATAAAAACGTGGTAAAATAAAATAGATCACAACGTTTTATGTTAAAAAATAAATTCTAAGAAAATAAACACAGAAGAATTTTTATTTCACGTCACTGGACCCCTGAAGGATGGTATGAAGATTTTACCACGTCTAAAACAAATATTCATAAAAAATATATGTTAAAATTGTTTAAAGAATTTAGAATTTTTAGACAAAAAAATCTTTCAACGCTTTTGTTTGAAAAGCCATATGATGAGACATTTTGTTCATTCTTTGGATCTGAATCTTTTCTCTTATTTTACAAAAATAGCGTTAACCCGTTAGTGACCACTGGTTTATTTTGCGATCACTTCTCAACCCTATGGGTGTTCTATGAAACAAACAATATTTTCAGCTATCAAATGCTTCTACTTAAGGAACAATAGTTCTTTTACATTTTGCCTTGAAATTAATTTTATTTTATGATTTGACTTAATTTTACAGTGTTAAAGTTGACCATTTTTTGAAAAAAAACGTTGTCGTTCATTTCAGGTAAGTTTATAATCTGTCAGAAAGTATTTAAAATATCAAACACCTAAAAATATACACGTTTATAGAATATTATGAGTGAAAGAAAAATATTTAAAATGTGTAGTTTTGTTAAATGGTATTTTTATAGTGAAGAACCTTTGTGATCTAATTTGAGATCAGTATTCCTCTGCATGAACAAATGTAACTTTATAGCATATTCTGACATCACTTACAAACTGTTTAATAGTATGAGTCCATGAAATAATAAATATTTTTAGCTAGAAAAAATTCTACTTACTAAGGAACATTCATTTTAGTCTTTTTCGTAATCGTTTTCGTAACCTTTACCTGCAACAAACGTTTTAATGTCAAAGCACTGCCATATGGTACCAAGATTGATTCCGAGGCGTATGTGAACTTTGTTCATGACATCGGTGAAAAATGGCGGAAACTTAGATCTAACAGCATCAAGCTAAAGGAACTTAAGTGGTGGCATGATAATTCAAGACCTCATTCTATCAAAGAAACATCTCTTTTTTTTGAAAGAAGAATTTTTTAAATAAATTTTTAAATTCGCTGCATTTAATTTTTTTGTTGGTTAATAATATTATTTTTTTTGTAAGTTTCAAATTTTATGCTTTGAAATTTTAACACAGTATGTATGACAGTCTGAATAATATTCAGTCCAAATTTGGTGAAATTTGGTAAAATATTAGTGTGTTTTTAAAGGCCACCTGAGAACTTTTGGGACAGCCTAATTATTTTATTTGCGAAATAAAAGTAAACTAAACTATTTTTGTAACTTTTATTTACACGATTAAATCGAAAAAAATTAAATTATAATTGGAATCAAAAAATAATTGTAATACAATTAAATCGACTTAAATGAAAAATGCGATTTGAATTATATTTTGGAAAAAATAATTATTAATGGAAATATAATTTTATTTTTGTAAAAAGGGGTTGTTAAATTAAATTTGGATTTTAAATTCTATTTTCAAAATATTATTTTATTAAATCTATCATGAAAATGAAATGGAAAATGCTATTTTATAGAATTGAGAAATTTAATTGAGAAACAGGTGAATTTGAATGTACAATAAAATTGAAAATTAATAAAAGACGCAACAAAACTTTGTGACAAAATTTTAATTCCCTATATTTTTTTATTAAAAAAAATTTTAGAATTTTAATTCGTAAAGCAATATAATAACCATATTTATATATCAATTCTTATGTATAATAGTTTGTGTAAAAAGAAAGTGCAAAAGTTCCTCAAAAAAATATATTTGTTTAATAAAACTCAAATTGTGGTAGAAATAAAGTTTTGTGTTAATGATAATGTCTGTTGATCAAGAACCCAATAATAATATTTCATCGATGTTGAAAAATTACCAGAAAAATAAATATTGCATTATTTGTTATATTTTTCTTTATTTTGTCAAGTTATTAAAAAGTAATTTAAGCCAGATAGACGAGTTCGTTAGCCATTTTTGACTTATCCTAAAATAGTTAAGGTAAATCAGGCATTAAGATTTTTTTATATAAAGACTATAATAATATTTCAATATTATTTTTATAAATACATGATTTATTATTTGTTATTTATTTTTGCCAATAAAATAAAATACCTTGATTGGAGGATTCAGCTGCCCCATAAACTGAAAAAATTCTTACTTAATATATTATTCAATATTATACATTTTTATTTATTAGTTTCGATAAAGTTATAATAAAATAAAAGAAGAAGTAATAAATATTTATATACTTGATGTGTCGCAAAAGTCTAAGGTTTTTATTCCATAAGTCAGAAATAACTTTCATTAAACCACACATCGTTTATTTCTATGTCACATATACCTCACGACATGACGCCACTGCTTTACAAAAATAGGTTCCCAATCCCACATTTTTCCAATCCCAAGATTTCGGGACCCATCCCGAACCTAATATTTGGATCCAGGGGTACCGGAATTGCAAAACCTTTTATAATGTAATCATGTTTTTCATTAACTAAAATGCTTTTTCATAAACTAAAATCATTTTTTTTCAAATGTTAGATTTTAAAATATCATAATGAAATTTTTCTATTATTATTGACTTCATTTTAATTCACTTTTATACCGAATAATTTAAAATTTTAAAAAAGTAAACAAATTCTGAACATTATGTACAATTCTTAATAAATCATTTGGCATCAGTTTTACCTCTCACAAAATTGTTTAAAAAATCGGAATGAATTTTTTTTATAATTATTTGGTATTGGCGGTTTTAATCGCTTTCGCACTGTTACTAGTGGAGTTTTTGGCATGTTCTGTACTACTTTCCCTTGATGTACGACAGATTCACACTAATCACAACGATTATTGTTTCTTCAAGTCCTGGTCATTGTCCACAATCAATTCATATCTCTGTAAAGACAAAAAAACCATGGGCTTTCTTTTTGTCAACTTCGAGGTTAAAGTCTAGGTAAAACTTGTTGTTTTCCTTCATTGGAAGGATGTAAAAATTTTTTTGTCCCATCTTTGGTTTCCCAATTTATTTATCAGTCTTTCAGGGTGTTACTTTAATATATACTGATAGAGGTAAAATAGTTAAAATCTCAAATGTTAATACATTTTAATGAAGATGATTCTATTTTCCATGAAATCAAAATAGGGAAACTAAAGATTGTTCTGGAAATATTTGAAATTGAACAAAATAAAACAAGATAAAAGGAGCCCTGTTCATGAGGTGGGCTGTTATTTTCGAAACAAAATGTCTAATTAAATATATTGAAATGGTACAAAAATATTTATCTTCTGAATTTTATTTATATAAGTATTATTTGATTTTTCATATAAATTCTTAGATTTATTTTACGTGGATAAAGCAAATCATAAAAAGAATTCAAAATTAATTTAATAAAAAAAGGAAAATGAAACATAAAATACCACATTAATTAAGACATAAATAAATATTAGAAGATGTATATTATTAAGTATAAATGATTAGTTTTTGGACTGTTTGGTACTTTGAGGAATTCACAAAATTATGTAAGAAATACGAAGAAAATAATTTCTGAATTTAAAAATTGTATCTTGATCATATAAGAAAAGTTTTTTTCAGTAGTACATCTTTTACTTCAACATGATTATGTTCAAATTTTATTAATTAGTAGAAATGAACGGATGTAACGCCACATCATCAAAAATATTTATCGTTATTCAAGAACAAAATAGAAAGGAAAGTGATAATAATATATTGCAACATGGAATAATTGTTTAAAGAGTAAAGTTGATGTAAATAATTTTAAGGTTTATGTTCAAATATAATAACTACTGGGAGAGGGGGATGTGTGAGGAATTGAGAATCAAATCTTTTGATCCTAAAATCGATTTCAACGTTATTGAAAGTATTTTTATGATATTGAAATTACATATTCATTACATATTTACTGTTTTTCTATATAAATACAAATATATCATTCTTTCCGGTATTCCGTCACCGCCAAGAGGAAATAATTCGAACAATTTTATTATATTTCTAAATTTTAGTTTTCATTTAAACTAATAAATCATTAATCTAATAACATAAAGAAATAAAGCAATCACTACGTTCTAGTTATTTTCATTAATAATTTTAATATTAATAAATATAAACATGTAATAATCACAATGACAGTGAAAATAAAATAGATCACAACGTCTTATGTTAACAAATAAATTCTAAGAAAATAAACACAGAAGAATTTTTATTTCACGTCACTGGACCCCTGGAGGACGGTTTGAAGATTTTACCACGTCTAAAACAAATAATCATAAAAAATATATCTCAAAATTGTTTGAAGAATTTAGAAGTTTTAGACAAAATATCTTTCAACGCTTTTCTTTTAAATGCAATATGATGAGACATTTGGTTCATTCTTTCAATCTGAATCTTTTCTCATTATTTTACAAAAATAATATTAACCCGTTAGTGACCACTGGTTTATTTTGCGATCACTTCTCAACCCTATGGGTGTTCTATGAAACAAACAATATTTTCAGCCATAAAAAGCTTCTACTTAAGGAACAATAGTTCTTTTACATTTTACCTTGAAATTAATTTTATTTTATGATTTGGCTTTATTTTAGTGTTAAAGTTGACCATTTTTTGAAAAAAAACGTTGCCGTTCATTTCAAGTAAGTTTATAATCTGTCAGAAAGTATTTAAAATATCAAACACATAAAAATATATACGTTTATAGAATATTATGAGTGAAAGAAAAATATTTAAAATATGTAGTTTTGTTAAATGGTATTTTTATAGTGAAGAACCTTTGTGATCTAATTTGAGATCAGTGTTCCTCAAATGAGCAAATGTAACTTTATAGCATATTCTGACATCACTTCAAAACTGTTTAATAGTATGAGTCTTAATGATTGAGTTTAATTGTATGAGTCCTTCAAATATTAAGTATTTTTAGCTAGAAAAAATTCTACTTACTAAGGAACATTCATTTTAGTCTTTTTCGTAATCGTTTTCGTAACCTTTACTTGCAACAAACGTTTTAATGTCAAAGTACTGCCATATGATTGATTCCGAGGCGTATGTGCTCAATTTTAAAACTAATTCTTCAATTTAACATTCATTTTTCTTCATTATATTAATAAATAAATTTATGTTAAATATATTTAAGAAATGAAAAATTCAATTGAAGATTCAATTAAGAAACAAAGTAACTTTATTTTTTATTGTATTATTTATAATCTTTATTATTTTATTTGTTAAAATTTATCACTTTTTACAAGCTTTTATTACGTTTCGTTTGTTTGCTTGTCTGTATGGATCAAATCTTGCGATCGAAATTTCACCCACTTCCCGTTGTGCTGGTGACTTGAAATTTTCAGGAGTGATGTATTCTAGATGACAATACACTTTTCCTTGAAAATTTTTGAAAAAAAAATTTTTTTTTAATTTATTCTGCAAAAAAAAACAACTTACGATTATCTACAAATTTATACACTGTATTACATAGCAATCTTTTTGTTTATTTTCATGAATAAAATTCAAACTCTACCAAATTACCAGATCATAATAATTATTATTATTACAAGCTTTTATTACGTTTCATTTGTTTGTCTGTCTGGATGCATCAAATCTTGCGATCGAAAATTCATCCACTTCCCATTCACCTAGCGACATGAAAC
>MQRK01234962.1:2853-21100 GCA_001938485.1 Girardia tigrina
GCAATAAATCACATACTCCTTTAGGATTGTGTTCGGACATTGTTTATCAATACACATGTAATGGGTGCAATGCCACATACATCGGAGAGACTGCCCGTCATCTCTGCAAACGAGTCCAACAACACAGTCAAAAAGGGGGAAAGAGTAATATTGCTGAGCATAAAAAAACGTGTAAATGTAATATGAGCATAAATGATTTTAAGATTTTGTGCAAGCATTTTAAAAATTATTGGCAGAGAGTGTCATATGAAGCATTCTTGATAAGATCATGTGATCCTAAAATCAATGTTCAAACAGCACTCTCAACTAATTTGTTAAGAGTTTTCGATTAGACTTACGTATGTGATTGCATAATCATTCATTTCTTATATAAAAGCAATAAAAAAGAACATAATCAGTGATCTGATGATGACGGTTAAACCGTCAAAATATATTATCCTAAAATATATTTTTAAATGGCGTTTATTTGTTTTTAAAATCGTTTGATTTTTTTAAACAATTAATAAAAACACATAACCTCAACTAATAGAAGAAATAACTTTAAATTGTACAATGATATCACTAATAAACACCACTTTTGCAAATCAATTTCAATTTTCTAGAAGCTCCAAAAAAACATAAAAGTTCGAATTAAAAATTATTTTTATTGTTTTACCTATTAATACAGAAGATACAGAGTGTCTAAAAATGACCGAGATTCCACTAATGAAAGAACATGTTATATAAGGTATGTGAAATCCTGCTCCAACAATACACATCTTACAGTCAAAAAGTACCACAGACGACCAACAACCATAGATAAACGAACGCTACACCGTTCCATTGAAGCAGATCCGACCCAAAAAATGCGCGAATTGGTTAATGAACTCTAAAATTCCCATTATTCAAAACCTTCAAAAAATATACAAGAAAAGTAAACGCGGTAACGAGATTCCATAGAAATTCAACGAAATGCTAAAAAATCGATAAATTAACGACTGTTATTAGCTATTGCACCAATTCAGCCGTGGGGGATTGCAATGGATTCTGGAGTGAGATGATAAGTTAAGATAGCCGGAAATGCAAATCCAATGGCTGAGTTAATGTCAACTTAAAAACGCATCATAAAAAGTGATTTTGTGCGTTTGGGAAGTGACATTGTGACATGTTCACTGGGAACTCTTTCTGTGTGGTGACACTATCATATCTGAAGGTTACTACACATAATTAGATGGTGGTCAGGCCGCTTTGCGAGTTTGTTTAATCAAAACTGCTCGTGTTTGTTTTCAAAACAACAACGCCAGACTTCATGTTTCACGCTGACGCATCAAAAACTTGAAGAATTAGTTTGGGATGTTATTAAGCCCTTACTGTATAGCCGAAACGTTGCCCCATCCGATTATTATCTTTTTCGGTCGCTGGAACATTTCCTTCGCCAATTTTGCATCATTGAAAATGAGCACAAGGAAAAGGCCCTTCAAATATTTTTGACTTGAAAATACCAGATTTTTACTGCCACAGAATTTTCATGTTGCAGCCTCGTTCGAGAAGAATAATTAATGTTGATTTCATCAATGAAAATAATTTCTTATTATTGTAAAAAGTCTATTATTAAGGAAAAGTTAATTTTCGTTGCAACCTAATATTTATTTGCGTTTCCGATGTTTAAATAATAAAAAAAGATAACTTACGATGTTTTAAAAACAGATTAACCAAAGGAATGTTTTTAAAGATTGTAGGACATTTTAAGAACTCGCTGAAAGTATTATAATAAATTTGTTACTTATCATTTATCTTTAGGAATTTGTTTTTCAAATGATTATTTATCAAGATTCTAGATAAATCAATGTCCAAAAATATTATTCTATTAAATTATAATGCCGAATACGATATATATCAAAATTTTGACAGTTGTGAGAATATCGCGATGGTGTTATACAAATATAATTTAACCAATTTTTTGTATGAATATATTATCAAAATGAAAAAAAATTAATACTATTGAAAATATTTCTTAAATATTTTATTTCACAAAAGTTGAAAATATGTATAAATGTATTAGTTAACTGACCGATATCCTAAAAATTTCACTTATTACATAAAAATAGTGGTTCGAAAAGGTGTTAGAATTCTATCAGAATACTTCCTGAAATTTAAAAATAATGTGCTTTATTTATAATTTATCTTCCTAAACAGGAAGGAACAAACTTTATTTTTGAATCATAAATTTATTATATGGTTTTGTGAAAATATAATATTTGCATTTTGCAATTACGAATAATATAATATTTTGTTTTTAACGTAATCTTNGATATTCAGTGAAATATGAAAAATATAAGTGAAATATCTATAATTTATTTTATTATATTTTGCGATTAAAAAATTTTAAAAAAAGAACATTAGCCGATTTATACTATTTTTTAAATCCGCCAACTAATCATGCAAAACAAATAAAAATCCATTTTTCAATTATGTCATGTTTTTAATTCTTTAATTCATTTCTCATTTATTATTTTTTATTCCACTTTACCATTTTTTATAAAATAATCTAATCATATTGTTACAGAAAAATTAAGACAGTAACCTTTAAAAATGTTTGAAACTAAGACCTTGCAAAATAACATAAAGAAAAGTAAACAAAAAGTAAATAAAATAAATATCTAAAAATCATAACATTTTCTACTAAAGTATAGAGCGGCATTGTGAATATTCAAACCAGGAGATACCTACTGGTGAGTTCTACATTTCCCAGTGATACGACGGGACAAAGAGACCACAAAGGTTCGAATAGTGTTCGATGCTGCTGCAAGATCTGGAGGGAAAAGTTTGAACGATTGGATCGAGACTGGTCCATAGTTGCAATGTGATATTGTAGATGTTTTGTTAAGGTTTCGAAAGCACAGGATTGCTTTGGTGAGTGACATAACGGAAATGTACCTCCAAGTGAAAGTAAGATCAGAAGTTCGACGATATTTGAGATTTCTCTGGTGCGAAAATGGTAAAACTGTAAAATGTAAAAACATATGAAATGCAACGAATCATGTTTGGGTTAAACGAAGCCCCATTTCTAGCCCAAAATGTTGTTCAAGAAGGTTCAAAGAAATTGATAGATAAGTATCCGAGAGCTGTGGAAACGGTGACAAGTTCCACTTATATGGATGACAGCTTAGACTCAATACAATCTGACGAAATGGCTATTGAATTAAAAAACCAATTGGAAATGGTATAGAAAAATGTTTGGATGACCACTGGAAAATGGTTAACGAATAGTTTAGAAGTTTTGAAGAGAATTCCAGAGAAACAGAGATCCGAGCGATTGGACTTAGAGGATAAAGAAAAAATATCGGTGAAAACTTTGGGAATTTACTGGAATCCAGCGTATGATCAATTAACATTTACTTCGAAAGTTGATAAGGAGTCATGGATTACCAGGAGAATCTTTTTAGATATTGTTTCTAGGGTGTTTGATCCGTTTGGGTTGATATGCCCTTTTGTAATAAGGGCAAAGATGATCGTGCAGAAAATGTGTATTGAGAATTCATATTGGGATGAAGAAGTTTCGGAACGGGTTCAAACTATAGCACAACAATGGCTAAAAGAATGTAATGAGTTCAATAATTTAAGAATAGAACGATGTTTGCTAAAAGGAGAAGAGATTTGATGCGAACCTCATGTTTTTTCAGATGCCTCCGAGAAGGCTTACGGATCAGTTATATAATATATTTGAAATAATAATAATATACATGAAATACAATAATAAATAAATAATTATTGTACGAATCCTCATATATTTTTGCAACTATTCAAAATATATTTTACTTATAATTATCAGTTTATTTATTTTTAAAAAAAAAGAGTTTTTAAAATATTAAACTTTGCATTGTTCGGTGAAATATATTGTTGTACATTTATCATCCAAATCAAATTCTTTGGACACTTAAAATAATAATATTACTGTCCTAAAATCGCTGATTTATTATTTTGCTGATCGTTACTACTGAAATATCCGTCAACAATCTATAACATATTTTGACGATTAATTGATATTGGGTTGGTTATTGGGTTCGTGATTAAAATTGGAAATGGTATAGAAAAATGTTTGGATGACCACTGGAAAATGGTTAATGAATAGTTTAGAAGTTTTGAAGAGAATTCCAGAGAAACCTTAAAAGATTGCCTACGTATCCTAACTTGAAAATAGTGTTTGTTCACCAAAATTCTGCCTGATAAATATGTATTTTTAGTCGTCTCTTATTCAGAAATTTGATATTTTTTGATTTCATTTTAATTTTGTTATGTGGTGATTAAAAACCTTAAATACGTTATTTAGATTTAAAAATTATTTAGAATGACTTTGAAAACATACTTTATTCAATACGCTTAAGATTTTAATTTTCTTAACTTTTCTTTTACTTTTTTAATCGTTGTTTTTTAACAGATATAATCTATTTCAAATTTGAAGTTAAATTGACACATGGAAAGATAAATTTCAATAACTTTGTTAGAAGGATATTTCTCTAATATTATAATTCTTTTTATCATTTCAAAGAAACATAAAGAACTACATTTTATCAGATGTAGACGTATAGACAGAGAAGATAAAATAACACCAATGAAGTACATTGCAGGTAAGTGAAGGTTGAACAAAGCCATAAAGGAACTATAAATATCACGACCTAAAAATATATTTGATATTAGGATTCCATTCATTGAAAAATTTGTCATAAAAAAGGTAAAGAAATAAAAAAAACATGATAAACATGATTCTGATCTTGGTGTCTAGATAAAGGTTAAGCAGCTATAAACAAAAACATATTGATGGACATCTCTCGGATATATTAACACATTAAAGAATCTCTAAAAATCACATTATAGTTCTAAAAGATAAAAGTATTAAAACTTAAGTATTTAATTTCTGAACAACACTAAGTCATGTTGTCGATCAGTGCACTAGTATTCTCTTAGCTGAAGCCATAAAGATTATAGAGTTTAAAGAATAATCTACCATCATACAAAATAAATTTTTGTCTCTTCTTTTATATTAGAAAACATAATTATTTTGAAAAGATAGTATTTTGGATAACTTGTTATAAATTAGTAAACTAATGGAGTGTTATACTTGAATATTTTAAAACAAAATCACGAAAGCAATAAAATAATATCTCATGATGACAAAACGGATGCAGCGCGGCTGCAGCACTGAAATGCTAGTGAGGGTTTTCAGCGTTGAGGTAAATAATTTATTAATACTTTAGGCTGATAGTAGAAATTCTTACAGGCCCCATTGTTGAATAGATTTTTTATATCATTGAATTTATCAAAAACATATTCATTAGTTGCAACGCCTTTCGAAAGAATAAGAACGCAAATTACAACAAGTCTAAGCACATGAAATAATAACAATCCCACAACAAATGCGAAAGCCATTGATAAAATCGTCAGACGATGTAGTAAATTATCCCTGTTGAGAATAGTGTTCATCACACAGCCACCGGACACTTGAACCATGTGAACGAACAATGAAATTAAGAACATAAGAAACAATTGGTAGCTTCTCCGGCCGAGATAATTGTTCATCCACGGAGAGTGATGGTCAAAAGTATCTACACATCTGTTACATGAAAACCAATGAGAACTTCGAAACGGACGATAAATAACATGCCGTACACCATTTCATATAAAGCAGCGAACCTTTAACATTCACATCCCCGCTCGATTGCTACTCTTTCTGATCATGAATTTGTTTTTCATCCATTTTATTCGGCAATAGAATCCCGGATACATGAAAGTTGACCGAATGAAATACAATATCACAAAAACAAATAGCACTATATACATGATTAAAATTAAAAACCTATGTGCACAGTGAAAAGATTCTGTCGTGAAATACGAACTGAAACTGATAAATAATGTCCATGCAAAAAACTGAGAGAACAAATTTTCCTATTTATTTATTTAAAATTATCAAATATTCAATCAACAAAATCAATCTCCAACAAAACTTTTTATTTTTTTTATTTTTGAAATTTCGACAGCAAAAAAATATTTTATTGACCTTATCTCACCAATCATATAAAAAATGACAACGATAATCGATTTTTAATTCGCCCCACAATCATAAAGAAACTTTTGATTTGACTAAACAAATTTCATTCATTTTTTAACAATTTTCAAACTGACTAATCAGAAGTTAGATTTTCTTTTCACCACGATGTAGTATTTTATTTCATTTTTGATTTCTATTTTTAATTTTAGCAAGATGCCTTTTTTTATTTATTTTTTATTTTACACAATACATATTTTTTATAAACGAAAACTAATAATATCTTAATAATAAGCATTTTAAACTCAATTTGTAAATGATTTTAATTGACGAGCAAATATTTTATTTTGATTTGTTTTCAAGATAATCAATTTGTTTTCCGCTAGTATACGTGATTAACTCTAATATTTTTTTTATTTCTATTGTAACTACTAATTATTAAATCTGTTTCCTTAGGATTCCTGTTGTAAGACTGTAAGGGTCACAAAAAATTATTTGAAAGATATTTTTTACTTGATGAACACTTATAATACATTGAAAAGGAACAGTAAAGCGATGAACAACAACAGTGACAGACGGGATTATAAAAATAGTTTTTATATTTGTTAAGATCTAATGAATTGAAATCTTGTTTATTAATGTCACATTTATAAAATACTTTCGATAATTTTGTGAAAGAACACTAGTTCTACTTTCATAAGAAATGTAAGTTGAGTCAGGTACTGATTTTCAAGGATTATTTAAAAGTGCTTTTTGTTTCAATGCTGATGTATGAATTCGTTAATTCTAATATCCTTTCCTTTGATTAAGTCAGAGAATAAGAACTGGACTTTTGAATTTGTAATAAAAATGCTGATCTGAAAAAGATTTTCCTTTGTATGCCCTTGAACTATATATTCATCAATTTTATCTCTATTTTTATTTCTATTACATTATATGAATGATACCAAACTTTTCATGCAAAATTTCTTCGTTACATGATCTCCTGGATGCATCGAAAGTCAAAAGAAGAATTCAACTCAAGGATACCTAGAAACAATTATTTGTTGCAATCAAACAGAATTTAAAATATATCACCAAGATGCAACCATTCAACTCAAATAAAGAGCTTATTTTATGCACGGATACTTCTGAAATAACAGTTAGAGCCAGAAACCATCAGTAGATTGAAAATGATTTTCAAAGCGAATTAATACTTGTTTTGTTGTAAATGGTAGACAATATGAGCATATCTCATGTTTATTATGAATAAAAATACAACTAACAGTACTAAAGAGTGGGTCCACGTCAATTGGTCGGGGATTTTGGGTAGGGTCGAAAATTCTTTGGATATATTTGGTCGTGGCAAAAATTTGTCGGAGATTTTTGGCATTTTTTGCAAGACATGATCTTCGAAACGCACAAAGACTATTTTCTTTTGACAATTCATGGCATCTTAACTCAGTTTTCAAAAAAAGTATTGTCGCCGACAAACTGTGTCTTGACAAACTTACCACGACCAATTGATGTGTTCCCGTTGCTATAAATCCTAATCTCGTCAATATGATTTATTAATATTATATATAGAATATATTTCTGTGGTAAATTATTAATAAGTGTTACTTTATGTGCGGGCTGCCAAAAACTTTTAAAAATTGAATTGGCGGGTTGATTAAAAAGGTTGCTCACCCCTGGTTTAACAGATTTATGGCATGCATACATACATAGGAATCAAACCAATAAAAGCATTGTAAAACTACATGATTGGGCATAAATATAACTCACCAAGCATATTAAAAATTGCATTATTAAAATGCATTTACATCGATGTTCACAGTTCACATTTCGATCACACTCTTTACTGATCTTTCATTTTTATCCAATGCATTCTGGTTTTATAATTAAAATCTTATTTTATGGGTTGCAAATTACTTAAATTATTTTTACTAGAAAAACAAGAAATACTTATAACTGTTTTGTTACAACCATTTCAGTTATAAATTCACATGTAAAATGTCTACTTAGAAATCTTCGTTTAAGTCCTAAAGAAGTTGTTATATTTTTATCCACGTTTACGTCCATTCGTACCTCAGTCGTTTTAAGTAAAGTGGAACAAGATTAGTTAAAGGGAAATTTTGAGCTCTTCTTAATGTTAATTCAACTTCACCTCGAATAATTATTGAAGTGCTGGATATAATGTATTAATTAATATATTATCGATTACATAGGAATCAAACCAATAAAAGCATTGTAAAACTACATGATTGGGCATAAATATAACTCACCAAGCATATTAAAAATTGCATTATTATCATTTCATTTTATTTATTATGTCATTATCATTATTTCATTATTTATTACTTACTGATTATTTCATTCTATTCAATTTAATATTATTATCGAGTATCGATGAGAGTTAAGAGGGCGATTCGGTGTCGTTGTAGTTACGAAGGAGTGATGGAGAAGTATAAAGGAGGTAGATGTTGTGCAAAGATAGGAGAGCGGAGAAAGTGTGGGTCGAAAAGGAATGCAAAGATGAGATGTGGTAATGTCGGAGTTGCGGAAGAATGTAGCATGTAGGGGTCGTCAGGAGGTGTAAATATGCAAATAGAGAGTGGATTATATAAATTTTTATAATATTTATATAATACGGCTGTAGTGATAATATATTTTTTAACGTTAGTTTGAATGGATTTATTATTCGGATTCTTTTATTTTATTCTCATATTAAACTTCGGTTGCGTTGATTATAAGCCCATAAATATTATTTATTAATTGGCTTTCTGTAATTTACAATTTTAATGTATTGTATTGGTTACTTGTAATAAATACTAATTTCAAGAATATTTAATAATTTCTATTTAATTTATAATCTTTTATTGTGTTGGTTCATTGTAAGGAATACTGATTTCGTAAATATTTAATAATAAATAATTTCATAAATATTTAATAATAAATACTAATTTCACAAATATTAATTCGGATTATTTTTTGAAATTCAAATTTGATTTTTTGGTGGAATATTTTATGTTTTCTACATATTTTGTAATGAAATTAAGTTTTTTTTGAAAATTAGAAAAAATATTTTGATTAAATAATTTATGATTTTATTAAATTTGTAAAAATTTAGTTTTTTTTATAAAGTCAAAATTCATTATTGTATATAACAGATGATTATTTCAAAAAAAATTAAATTTTGTTTTGAGACTCAAATTTTAAGTTTACTTCATTTTTTAAAATCCGAATTTTATTTAGTTTCATATAATCGTTGTAGTATTGATTTTTTTAGAGTCATTATAAAAATATACAGGAATGGCTAGGTCATAAGTTACAATCGAAGTTTGTCACAAAATAAACTAAGATAAAGAACCGTCATATATGACAGTAGAGCTGAATTTTCTTTGAATGTTCCTGTTGTAACTTTAGAATCATAATTATAATGTATATTTAAATTCTAAAATATTTGAATTTGAGTTTCATTCACAATTATGAAACGTGTAACTGCGCGTAACCGTTGAAGCTATCTGTTGCCGTGATGCAAATGTATTGACTGCATATATAATTGTGACATTTACACTTGAAGAGCTACGCCAGCAGTCATCAATCCTGAGTCTGCTTTCGGAATCTTTTCTGAGACAAAGAATAACAGACAGTACCCACATAATTCGCTAGCTTAGTGATCACATGGTTCGAATCGTTAAACGATCAATTTTGAAGACGTTTTGTTAAAAAATGCTTATACGTCTCAATGCTTATCCACATGATAATATCATCAACAAATACATCATCGAGACTGAAATAAATTAGACAATTCCTCAGATTTCGATTCAAGAGAGATTGAAAGAAGCTATCTTTATGTGAACCAAACCGAAAATAACGATTGTAGAATCTGATTTGATGTGTCTCATTGAGGAGGAGATTATCGTTGCAGAACAAGTTGGGAAAAGAGGATATTTTATGGACTTGCGAAATATGTTTATATTGTGTTGCATTTTTTGTAAATGTTGGTAAGTTAAATGTGTTCTTGAATAAATGTTATTCATTTAATTTATGGTGTTGCATTTATAATAAATGTTTTTTAAATTAAAGTTATTACTGAATAAGTGTTATTCGTCTAAATTTTGAGTTTTACGGGTGTTTTGTAAAATCAATTAAAAAGAATGAAGGTTTTAAAATTACTCTTTATTTAAAATTAATACAAGGTTTATAAAAAGTAAGATTTTACGTATGAATTTGTCCCCTGGCCGATTTTAGTTTTATGCTTCAGTAATCAACCCGACAGTAGACAACCCGAGACTAATTATTTATATGTTTCACAATTACACTTTACAGTGTAGTTATATTAAAAAATATGATGATTTTATTTAATTACTATTTCAACAAGTATTTTTGATTGATTTTTTTATTTGTATTTTGTGATCTGTAACGATCGTTTATAAACTTTAATAAAATAAATAATTACAATGATCAACTTCCTTATTGATCAATTAACTTCAAACCGGTAAATTAAACTACACGATCAACCGATGTTGATCAAATAAATAATTATACGATCAACTTCCGTGAATCAAATTAAAATTTTTTTGAATTTTTATGTTCCTGGCCTTATAATTTAATTTCTTTTCTTTTTTATTAATCTCTTATTCTTTATTTTATACTTTTATTAAATATAAATTTTAAAATATACCCTAACATTAACAAAAATGGCAGTTTGATTAGTTAGTGTTCGATAGACTGAACTTGTATATGAAATGAAAACCAGGTGTAAATACTGGTCACCCTCAGGTCGCCCGAGAATCGAACGGAGGTAGCAGAGTTGCACAGGGAAATTGTGTGGATCAGTTGCTACGCCCATTTATTGAGAAATGAATGAAAAATAACATTTATCGAATTCGATTTGTCGTTAAATCTTTCGAATCTTTCACAAAATACTTTAACCATTTTAGTATCGATTTTCGAATTGATTGATTCACATTTCGCTTTGTAAACACGAATCTTATTGGAACCATTCTCTATAAAAGCATTTTGCTTTCTATTTAAATCATTGTAAGTCTCATCCAACACTGATATTCGCTGATCATCCATTCACTGGTAATATCTGCGAACTGGATGTTGACTGTCAAGAATATTTGTTGGAGCTTCGAAATGATATGGAGTGCCAAATAAACTTCATGAAAAGTGAAGATAAGAGGTTGTGGCATAGTTAGAATGTTGCTGTTTTTTGTATTGTTTGTATGTTTAAATGTTAATTTGGGATTGCTTTTCTCCTAATAAATTGGATAATTAATATTTTAATTCTTATAATCTGAAACTAATTTACTCAAATTTAGATTTCAAAATTTTGAATTTATTATTATCGTAAATTTTAAATAAATTTATTTTTGTAAAGTTTTAAATAAATGCATAAAATTAATGTTTTTATATGATTATAAAAATTAATTTTATTTTAACAAATAAAATTTTAATTAAATATTTTTAATAAAGTAATTCTTTTCAAGTTGGTTTAGATGTTGGATGAGAAGTATTAAACATTGATTGATGAATTTAAGTGAAAGCAATACTATCGATTGTCATAGAGATGATCAAAACTGTGAATGTAATAAATGTTCTACTAAATGGGAGTTCTTTTAAAAGTCTATATATGTAATTTCTATATCCAAAGTTATGGAAGAAGATGAATCTTATCTTACTTGCATTTTTCACATCATATCGTATCACGTTGGGTTTCAGTACAGTAAAGAAGTTGCTCAGCAAGCAAAGAAATATATGTGACAGGGGTATTGCTTTCATGTTTGCGTATTGCTTTCAGCGGCATGAAGCTGAACATTGTGACCATCACTAATAAACACCAAGCACAAGGGTTACATAAATAGTACCCTTGTAAAACCTAAATAAAGTTTAATTTGTTAGTATTATTTTTTTATTTTTAATATATTTTATTTACATTTACATTTTAATTTATAATTTAATAAATTTGATTTATTTATTTATGTATTATATTTATATGTTACTAATATTTTGATATTGCTTAATAATAAGTTATGCAAATTTTAATATCCATTATAAATTTTATATAATATATTTTTTTGGGGGGGGCGCTATGATTTTTTTATATAAAAAATATTTCAGGTGGGCGTATACAAAAAAAAGGTTGAGAAACATTGGTCTAAACCATTAAAAAAATTTGAAAATTGAGTAACCGCTAAAAGGTTCTAAGTTAACATGAAATCGGCCAGGGGCCAAATATTAGACTATTTTTTGTTTTTTTTAATCTGCAAAGATTTGTTTATCGTGTAAATATTAATAAGTTTTTAAAATCGTTTGATTTTTTTAAACAAATAATAAAAACACATAACCTCAACTAATAGAAATAACTTTAAATTGTATCTTTAAACACATCTTATAGTCAAAAAGTACCACAGACGACCAACAACCATAGATAAACGAACGCTACACCGTTCCATTGAAGCAGATCCGACCCAAAAAATGCGCGAATTGGTCAATAAACTCTAAAATTCCCATTATTCAAAACCTTCAAAAAATATACAAGAAAAGTAAACGTGGTAAAGAGATTCCATAGAAATTCAACGAAATGCTAAAAAATCGATAAATTAACGACTGTTATTAGCTATTGCACCAATTCAGCCGTCGGGGATTGCAATGGATTCTGGAGTGAGATGATAAGTTAAGAAAACCGGAATTGCAAAACCAATGGCTGAGTTAATGTCAACTTAAAAACGCATCATAAAAAGTGATTTTGTGCGTTTGGGAAGTGACATTGTGACATGTTCACTGGGAACTCTTTCTGTGTGGTGACACTATAATATCTGAAGGTTACTACACATAATTAGATGGTGGTTTGTTTAATCAAAACGGCTCGTGTTTGTTTTCAAAACAACAACGCCAGACTTCATTTTTCACGCTGACGCATCAAAAACTTGAAGAATTAGTTTGGGATGTTATTAAGCCCTCACTTTATAGCCGAAACGTTGCCCCATCCGATTATTATCTTTTTCGGTCGCTGGAACATTTCCTTCGCCAATTTTGCATCATTGAAAATGAACACAAGGAAAAGGCCCTTCATATGTTTTTTACTTGAAAATACCAGATTTTTACTGCCACAGAATTTTCATGTTGCAGCCTCGTTCGAGAAGAATAATCAAAAATTAATGTTGATTTCATCAATGAAAATAATTTCTTATTATTGTAAAAAGTCTATTATTAAGAAAAAGTTAATTTTCGTTGCAACTTAATATTTATTTGCGTTTCCGATGTTTAAATAATAAAAAAAGATAACTTACGATGTTTAAAAACAGATTAACCAAAGGAATGTTTTTAAAGATTGTAGGACATTTTAAGAACTCGCTGAAAGTATTATAATAAATTTGTTACTTATCATTTATCTTTAGGAATTTGTTTTTCAAATGATTATTTATCAAGATTCTAGATAAATCAATGTCCAAAAATATTATTCTATTAAATTATAATGCCGAATACGATATATATCAAAATTTTGACAGTTGTGAGAATATCGCGATGGTGTTATACAAATATAATTTAACCAATTTTTTGTATGAATATATTATCAAAATGAAAAAAATTAACATTATTGAAAATATTTCTTAAATATTTTATTTTACAAAAGTTGAAAATATGTATAAATGTATTAGTTAACTGCTGGCACTGACCGACGTCCTAAAAATTTCACTTATTACATAAAGATAGTGGTTCGAAAAGGTGTTACAATTTTATCAGCATACTTCCTGAAATTTAAAACTAATGTGCTGTATTTATAATTTATCTTCCTAAACAGGAAGGAACAAACTTTATTTTTGAATCATAAATTTATTATATGGTTTTGTGAAAATATAATATTTGCATTTTGCAATTACGAATAATATAATATTTTGTTTTTAACGTAATCTTTGATATTCAGTGAAATATGAAAAATATATGTGAAATATCTATAATTTATTTTATTATATTTTGCGATTAAAAATTTTAAAAAAAGAACATTAGCCGATTTATACTATTTTTTAAATCCGCCAACTAATCATGCAAAACAAATAAAAATCCATTTTTCAATTATGTCATGTTTTTAATTCTTTAATTCATTTTTCATTTATTATTTTTTATTCCACTTTACCATTTTTTATAAAATAAACTAATCATATTGTTACAGAAAAATTAAGGCAGTAACCTTTGAAAATGTTTGAAACTAAGACCTTGCAAAATAAAATAAAGATAATTTAGGTTCCTTTATTAAAAACGGTTTCAGATGTAAAATTTAGGCAATTTGTAAAGATATAAAAGATAGGCAATTTTGGATAGGACGGTAAACCCTGATTTATAAAGTCTGGTTCAATTGTTATGATTGATTGCTCACCACTCCGGCCGACCACCATGCTGATAACGTCACGTGGCCAGTTCTTCGATTTCGGTTGGATCCCTGTGACGGTTTTATCGGGCGCGCGGATAACCTTATCGTAATTAATGTCGGGGTTTTGCCCATTACAACAGTCGGCCAGAGGCAGAATGATCAATGCTCGGTCGTGAAAGACCGTGTTGTGCAAATGCAAAGACGTTTCCGCATCGTTATTACTCTCGTACACGACATACGCGACCTAATTTTTCGATTTCTATTAGTACCTTTAATCAAATTTGTTATTATTTTTACTTTAGTTTTTTCTTGTTGAGAATCTTCGAAATAGATTATCGTTTCTCTAATCGGACCAACAAATCCGAAAAATCTCATCAGTGACAGTGGCGGCAATATTGCTCACTTGAATGATGTTAGTCATACTGTATTATTTATGACGCTTATTTTAGTTTTCGTTTAAAAAAAATAGCTGCCGCGCTAACTGAATAAAGAAATAGCAATATGGCCGATTTAACAAAACAAATCGGAAATTATTTGATTTAATCGATGTAATTTTATTTTTGTTTTTTTTATCAAGTTTTTTTAATTTTTGGTAATGAAAAAATATTTTTTTAATTGTACACTATTTTTTGTACAAAAAGAGCACTATTCAAAAATTTAATATAATACAATTTTTTGAGTGGTTTATAAGATGTTAGTAATCAATTTAAATAAAAACCAAGCTAAAATGGTTTTGGCTAGAGAAATTATTTATTTATATTTAGATTCCTTTATTAAAAACGGTTTCAGATGTAAAATTTATTAAAAAACTCTTAATAAAATATTTTTTATGAACATTTTAAATTAGTGAGACATTAAATTAAAATGACCAATTTTGATTCACGGTCATTGGGATTTCTAATTAGATTTTCATAGAAAATTTTTTTACACAAAAAATAACACTAATTTTCTATATGCTTTTTTCAAAAATAATTATGACAATTGTTGTGTCTTCGAGTTACTTGACTCTCAGAGACAACAAAAAGAGTTTTGTTAATTATTTTGTTCGCTTACTCTTAGATGTATTTCTTAGCAGAAGAGGTCAATAAAATTTCTATTTTAATATTCACTTATTACTTTTATATGAGAATTTATCTAGATGTATTTTATAGTAATGAAAAACAGCAATTCTTTGTAAAAATTTTATTCTTTTTACAAAAGTTTACAAAAACTTTAATTTAACGTCGGTCTCTAGACCTTAATACTTAATAAATATAATTTATTTAGTATTTTGTTTTAAAAATATAAATAGATAATAATTCATTTTATTTAATATAAAAATATAAATAATAAGCAAATAATAAGAAATTCTTATTATTATTATTATTTATTTAACATTTTTTCGTTTATGCAACAATCGTACCGGGGTCATAAAGACTATGCCACAATAACCACAATTTATAATAAAATGTGCATATATGAGATCAAGAGAAAGCAAAACAATGATAAATAAAATAAAAACTTTATACATACTGACAAATAATACTCCAAACAAAAAATAATAAGTAAAATGTCAAAAGTAAAAAATCAATCAAGTTCATCGTTTATATTTTTTTAATATTTTACGGTATCCGCGTACATTTTCTCGATAACTGGATGGATCTTTCGCCCGTGGCAGCGGACTACCACCCGTTTTGTGGATTGATAATTCGTGTCCATTGGGACGAACTTCAGATCACTTTTGTTTTTCTTGTTCTAAACATTTTGAGTTTCTTTTGATACGAGTATTTGAAGGATCTATTTATTGCTGAATATTCTGTCCGGGGATCTATTTATTGCTGAATATTCTGTCCGGGGATCTGTTTATTGATGAATTTTCTGTCCGTGGATCTATTTATTGATGAATATTCTTTCCGGGGATCTATTTATTGGTGAATATTCTGTCCGGGGATCTATTTATTGATGAATATTCTGTCCGGGGATCTATTTATTGATGAATATTCTGTCCGGGGATCTATTTATTGCTGAATATTGTGACATTTGCCGAATTTCTTCATCATCCATTAAGCCACAATAATGATGAATTCGAGCATTATCCATGATAAATTTTGGGTTTCAATACCATTGATGATGCAGCACTCTTTAATATCTTTAAGGCATTTTTTAAAGTTTTCGCCATTAACTGCTCTTTCCAATACGACACTATAAATCATGCCATATTTGTTCATTACCGCCAGTACTGAATTATTACGACTTCTAGCAGCTGAAACAGTCAAATAGGTGAGTTATCCTCGTCAACTTCCACCTTCATTTGTACGAGTAACAACAGCAAAGCTTCGTCCAAAAAGATGAAGTTTTTTCATCATTAATAACTTCTAATTTTCGAAAGTTTGCAGCGTATACTATTTTGAGCCCAATTGTTTTCGTGTAGTTTCTTCGTTCAGGCACCAACGTAACATCATTTAGAGTGTAGTGAAACTCTCTTAAAGATCTATCTACTGTGCATATTGATGCGTTTATGCCATAGGTCAATTGAATCCAGTTTTCATTTCCTTTAAAGTGATCAAGCAATTTAGATCAACAAATTTCAACAGATTTTCTTATATCAATTTAACATGAGAAAATATCAATTAAATATGAAAAATATCGATTTAATGTGAAAAAATAAATTAAGTATGAAAAAATCTTAATTTATTATGCAAAATAGACTCAAAATTTAAAATTTTTATTCATAGTTATTTAAACTTCTTCCTTGGTGCAAGCTGAATTGCAAACGTTTGTATTTTAAAAGCATTTTTTCATATTAAATCGATAATTTTTCACATTGAATGTTAATATCAATTTCATAATTGAATTAAATTTTGTTTAAAAAATTACCTTGTTCGTGAATTTGGCAAATGAGTTATTGAATACACAAATTCGGCATAACATATACACATTATAAATAATAATATGAATTAATCAAAAGAAATTAAATAATTAAATTAAAAATTAAATATTTTAAAAAAGGTTCGAAAATTATTTAAAATACTGATTAATTTTCACATTAAATCCATAAATTTTGCGGACAGAGTAGAGTGTTCTGTCCACATCACAATAGTGTATCGAGTGAACTGCTTTTAGATCTTCAAGGATCGGTGAGGTTCCAGAACTGACCGACAACACACAGTTGTGGGATTCTTTCCACCATTTTGACGAAACTCTGGTCAGAGCGTCGGACTTATTTTCGGCTGATTTCACTAAAGAGATTGTTATAGTTTAACCACATTTCTTCACTAACTCCTCTAACAAGAACAACCGTCGCCTTACAAAAGATACTGAGAGTCCGTGTACTTGAATGCGATGATCTCCCATAATAACCGACCGCACCTAGCTGAGTCACACATAATCTCAATTTCCTTCAAGTCCCATGCCAGTACCAAGTTGACCGCTTTCAATACCGCCTCCAATTCAGTCAGATTGATATGACATACATCGTCCTTCTTCCGCAGCCATCAATTGTCTTCTACTGTCGTATTGTTCACCTCAATACACATGCCGATTACTAAACTGCTCGCATCGCACCATACGCGACCTTTGTCCGATTTTGGTGTTGCACATTTAGTGTTTTGTAGTTTTTTCTACTTATTCTAACGATTTTATGAACTCATGAGTGATGTTTTGCATATTTATATAATAGAAACGTAATTTTAAATTACAATAATTTAATTAATGTATCAATTTAAATATTGAATGTTAGATCAAATTAACAAAATATTAAAAATGTGAAATTATGTCTTTAAATTAATTAAGAACATGACATATAGTAAATATATTCATGAGAAAATTGATTTTAAAGTTTAATATTTATTTTTCAAGAGTATATATATATATATATATATATATAT
>MQRK01234965.1:5326-17208 GCA_001938485.1 Girardia tigrina
CTGAAAATTAAGGTTTCAGAATATATAATTGAATTTAAATTTTATCACATTGTTTTATATTTTCAAGCTTTTTATTAGGACGTACTCAAAAACGCAATGACTTTTTGGCCAACCCAATAATCAATTTATTAATGAAATAATTACATTCCGATCTATAGATTATGTTAAAATAAGATTTTCATAAAAAAGCTTAAAAACTAATTTAAATAACAATAAATTTTAAAGTAGATTTTTAAGGTTTAACACAAAATTCATGAACAGATTTTTTAATAAAATAAATTTTTATTTTTAAGGTTTAACACAAAATTCATGAACAGATTTTTTAATAAAATAAAATTTTAATTCTATATAAAACGTCATATTTAGTATTTGAAACGATAACACACTAAAAAATTATTTTGTAACTTTTATCTAAATATAAAACAAATTAAATATCATATGAATTCATAAATTTTAAAATTAAAAAATAATTGTTTAGAAATAAAATGAAAAGGTAATTTTTATTTTTTGAAAATGTAATTTTATTGAAATGAAAATGTACGTTAAAATGTCAATTAAAAAGGTAATTGTGTTAAAATGAAAATATAAAATAAAATAGAAATGTAATAAAAAATGAAATAAAATCTTTTTATATAAAATGGTTTGTGTAAAGAAAAGAAAGTGCTTAAGTTCCTAAAAAATATTTGTTAGAAAAATCGTTAATGTGATAGAAATAAAATTTAATGATATGAACTTGAATTCTGAATTCGAACCCAATAAATATAATTTATCATTATTTATTATATATTATTATTATCAGAGGTTTGAAATTAAAACAAGAAAATTATGATTTTAAATAAAATATTGTATTAATTAATAATTAAATTAGGAAAGGAAATTTTTTGAATTTTATGAAAATTAATTCATTAATTTTGCTTCCTAATGAATTCAAATATTTATATAACTAACATGAATGAAACTATAATCTGTAATTTTATTATTATTAAAATAATTTTTTATTCTAAATATGAAATCTTTTGGAAAAACAGATAATAATTAAAATAATAATAAAATTGATTTTTTTTTAATTTTCACTGTATAATTGGTTTGTAATATGAAACTGAACTGGGAACTATATTAATTTATTTGTGTTTCATTTTTTTCAAAAATTTAATTTTTTTGAAGTGAATATTGTTTGAAAATTTATTGTTAAACTATTTGAAACCTTGGTGGTGAACAACAATAGTCTATTGTTTTAGAAAGATTCCAAGATCATCTGGGGTTGAGTCCTTACCGGCCGGGCGTCAATTTATGGGATACGGGCTTCAACTTACGGGCGACAGGCTAAGGAATACTGTACAAGGAACCTTTACATTTTAAGTAATCGGTCATCGGCAGAATTTTAAATCATTGGGATATTGTCATTTTAATTGGTAAATTATTTGTCTTGGCATGTTTTTTATTATTATTAATCCCCTCTTTGATCACCATTCATAAATAGATTTATTAATAATATTCATGCATTCATATCATTCATAATTCACAATCAATGTACAAAGAAAAACGTTTGCACTTGTCGCCATTATCCTTATCAATGGCGAGAAAATTAAATTCATTGATGTCTTCAGTAATTGATGGAGAGAAAATGTCATATTTAAAGGAATGATTATATCGAATAAAAGAATTTCATCCACAACTTCATTCAACCTGATCTCTCTCAAAGAAGAATGAATTAATTTGTGGAGACTAAAATGCCTCTCATCAGCTGCCTCAGCTACTCGTATCGTTTTGAGTTTATGTTCCGGAAATAGACACAATCGTCGTGGAATGATTGCAATTCAATGAAACTCTCGTTCGATAACATATTGATATTGGAAAAGAAAGGAGTTCATTTATATTTTGTAGACTGTACCACGGGCCGGGTGGGGGCCTACCCTAGAGATCATCAAAAGCATTTTAGAATAAATTTAAAATAAGTCTCTTCATTTTCCCCAAAACATTCTTTGCCATCACCTTCTCTCTGTTTTACTAGCGATTTGGAGTAGAAAATTTTTTGATTATTTCATTTCCACCTGAAACTAATGTTATTGGATACTTCAGTGATTAAGGCTAGATACTTCTCGAGTTAATGTTTCCGTTTAGCTCTGTGTCCTGTACCAGACATTATATCCCTCATTAACTAGTATAGATCATCCTTTTCTATTTATTATGAACTCCAGCGGCTTTTTTCTTACGGTTAAAGTTCTTAGAATAGTTCAACGAAAACTCAAAATATTCTTATTAACTCTGTTGTACACAACAACAATAGAATAAAAAGATTATTTTTACTGTCGGTATTAAAAGTTAATTATTATATTAAAATAAATATTAAATAAATATTTTAAAATGTAAAAAAAAATCTTGTAAATTATTTGAATTCTCAAATCAAGTTTTATTAACAGTAATTTGTTTTTGAAACTAAAACATTGTATACCCTTTTTTTCATTAATTATGCTGATCTGCCTAAATATCTGAGAAACGATAGATCTATATCAGTTCTCCATCTTCCATCTCTATTTCTGAGCTTTCGGGAGAAATCTCAAATCTGAGAAGCGAAAGCAATCATCTCTGAAAACTCTGAATTGAAAACTCTGACTTAAACAGACAGATAAAACAGTATTCTGGCCATCGATGGATGATGAAGAACATTCTAAACCCAAAGGATCTTTATATGAATTTGTGAACCAATACAATGCTTCAACTACTGCTCAAAGTAATCTCGAAACTCCACAACAAAATGTATTTTATCTATGGTATTGTGACGAATATTTGGTGTGTTGATGTTTTTGTGTAGTGTTTGCATGTCTAAATGTTGTGTGTTGATTTGGATTGTGTCTCTCCTAATCAGATGGATGATTAATATTTTAATTCTTATTATCTGAAACTAATTTATTCAAATTTAGATTTAATATTCAAATTTTTAATTTTTATTATTGAAAATTTTAAATAATTTTATTCATTTTATTTTTGTAAATTTTTAAATAATTAAAATCAAATTAATGTTTAAAGATAATTATAAAAAGTAATTTTATTTCAGCCAATAAAATTTAAATTAAATATTTAAAATAAAATAATTTTCTTTGAGTTAGTTCAGATTGCAATGAGAAGTATAAAACATTGAGTGATGGAATTAAGTGAGAGCAATACTATTGATCGTCATAGATACGATCAAAATTGTGAATGTAATAAATGTTCTGTCAAATGTTTAAGTTCTCTTAACAGGTATATTAGAACTTTTTGGTCAATCTAATATTACACTCATCAGTGGAGCACTTTATGAAAGGTCAACAATTTGAGTTCTTAAAGGAAAATGAGGAAGCCTATCAAAGTGTTATCTCGACCAAATAAACAAGATCCCAGATCGTTAGCAAAAGGTTCTTGAAAATCTTTACCATAATTTAGAGGTAAAGTTATTGTAACTGATAACTGCTTTCATAAAAATCAGTATTTTAACGTTTTACACAATATTTTCCCATAACATAGGATAAAAAAATATAAATTAATTAAACATCATCTGAATTAATTGATTTTAAAATTTTAATTAAATATTACACAGAGATTTAAATGCCAATTATTCTTTAATTTATTTTTATTTAAGCCGAATTTCAGAGTATATTACGATTACTAATAATTAATCATATTATATTCAAGTATAAATAAAATATTTTATATTATTTTTTTATCGCGTTTTTGTAATGAAAATCAAATTGTGTTTGTTGATTGTCAAATTATTTTAATTTTAGTGATTAAAAAGTTAATAAATTATCGTTGTTTTTAGGTTTATTTAATAAATAATTATTAAAAAAAATATTATAGAAAAAAATCACAACACTTGTTATAAATCAAGTATTTTCTCGTTGATATAAAACTTAATAAAAAAGAAATTTATAACATATTTAATTTTTCCATAAATAAAATTTTAAAAATAATAAAATTCCTTTGCTATAAAATTCAACTAAAAGCTTTTTTTCTTTATTTCCTCCTCATTCTTCAGCCGACTACGGCACGTCCATTAGAGGCTTAATTTTTTTATTTTATAAAATATCTTGTTTTAAAACTAAATTATAATAAAAAAAAAGTATTTTTTGAAATCTGTGTATTTTTTTTGGTTAAGATTTAGTTTATATCTTTAAATATTTTTTTATTTTATTAAAATTGATGAAAAATTACTTTTCCATGTAAATTACAAGTATTGAATTAAATAAAATATCCTTTAAAAAAAGAAAAATGTCATTTTTTCCTGAAATTATAGATTTTAATTTCAAAAAATTATTTTAATTATTTATTTATTATTTTTAAGTCTCTTATTTCATTAGAACGATAAGAATTACTTTCTAAATTAATTACTAAATATTTCGAATAAAGTAAATTAAAAAGACAAAAATAAAAACTTAATATAACACCTTCACTTTAAGACCTTTACTTTTGTCCACCAGTCACATTTATGATGGTCGATACTAATTCACAATACAATATTCAAAGTAAATAATAAAATACAATTTATATTATTTTAAAAAACTGTGAAAACACTTGTTATTATATTATTTTAATAATGTAACAAGTATGAATTTCGAGTGTTTAATAATTTATTTTAATAATTTAATAATTTATTGCCTCTAACTCAACCCCAATTTTAACCACTTTTTTTAAGAATCTTCTTAAGTGTACTTAAAACATTACAAATTGAATTTAAAAATTTCAGAAATCTAAAAAAAATTAATTTTTTTACTTAATTTTTTTTATAACAAAATACATTTTAAATGTATTAAATAGAAAATATGATAATTTTTTAAAATTTTAATTCTTATTTGGTTTTACAATGTGATCTATTTGAAATGAAAAATTAATACTTTAATAGGAAAAAAATAATTCTCAAAATTTCAAAATAAAAATTTAATATATTTTTTGTTTCAATATTTTTCATGCAAATATCAAATAAATATTATTATTTGCAAAATTTTATAATAATTTTATATTAAATAAATTTTAACTTAAATATTGGAATTTTAATATTTTTTTTAATTTTCACAAATGTTTAATATAAAAATTAAAATCATTTTTATAGGTTATATTATATGTTTTATCGCTGCAGTATTATTTAAATAGAAATATAATATTAAATATTTTGCGTTATTTGTTCATTTTACTTGAAAATTAATAAAATTAAACATCTTCACGAATATATAAAATAATATGAATAATAATTAAAATTATTTTGAAAATAATAAGTCTATCTGAAAATTAAACGACAAAAATCAACCAATTTTTCGATATATAAACTTTTTAAAATAAAATAAATATTTGTTAATTTATTATAGAAAATTAAAAAAAATAGTAACAGATAATTATAATCATAATTCCAGAAATAAATAATTTTCTTTTATTTTTACAGTTCTCAAATTCCACATAAATAATATCAATTTTTATAATAAAATTTAGCTTATACTTGAAACATATTTTTGATCCAGCAAAATATCAAAAAAAATAATTATATTCATAAAGTATTATTTATTACAAAATGTTAAAAAAAAGCATGACATTTTTAGTTAACTGTTATCAGCGGTACGAATTTGTTCAACTACAATAAAAAATAAATAAGTAAAGATGATTTTTGTAATAAAAGAAAGGCGTCAAGAGGCTTCTCACTTCTCAATTTAAAAGATAAAAACGAAACGAAATGGATTAGGACCTTCAATATGAAGACGCAAGTAGAAAAAACCATAGATAAAGATAAGTTTCTCTAAAAAAAATAAAAAAAATGATATTTAATATTCTTTCTCGTGGCAACGGGATATCTAACTCAGTGGCGTTGCTAGGGTTGGTGTCACCCGATGTGGTAAAGTCACGGTGTCACCCCTCCAGATGTATTGTGATTGTGGAAGCAGTGAAGTCCTATCTCCGCATCATGCATTGTAAATGCATTTTCGTATGGTATCTACAGCAGCTATGTACTGGCATCGTTTGAATGATTTCACAACAAGTCAACGAACGTGTGCTTTATTTTCTCATAGCAACATGAAATGATGTAATAATATTACTAAACCAGAAACTGACGTAATGGTCTCCGAATAACCTGTGTTTCTAGTTAACCTTAACTTAACGTCAGTTTATTTATACAGGGTTATTTCCGCGATGTATTTTTCATTTGAGGACACCCTGTGAGATTGTGTCACCCGGTGCGGTCCGCACCCACCGAGCAATGCTACTGATCTAACTCATCCTTTAATAAATTGAACATTTACTCATAAGTAAACAATTTCGGTTCTTCAATGTTCACTGGATTGAAATATAACATTCGATACTTCAATGTATTCAAAGCCAAAAATCTGGAGGCGACAGATCGGTGAGATGTAGAGGCGATGGATTAACACAATATTAACTGATTATTTTTTCAAGGAATTACGACGAAAGAAATTTATTGGCATTATTTTTCACATGCGGCCTAGCACAGTCTTGATAAATATTGTTCTTGCGAAGTATCTTTCTTTGTGAAATTAGGAATAACATGATATTTAAGCATCTGAAGGTATCGATCACCGTTAATAGTAAAATAGAAGAAAGATGGAGGAAAATAAGTTTTTTAATTGAAACCTATCAATACAGTCCATTTTTGAAGATGCGATGATGTTTGTATTGTATTTTGAGGAAAAGTATCAGATCATATGACAAAATTACGGATTAAAATACTACCATCAAGGTAATAATAAGCCTAGTCTGTCCATAAAACAGATAAAAGAAAATTTTCATCTTTCTTCGATCTTTCTACAACAAATTTTTGAAAGTGACACGGGACTCCAAATTGACATCTTTGAGCTCTTAGACGCCAGAGTGACTATATAGTTTCAGTTTTTATGTTAGCTTTGTTATATTATGGACTGCTAAAGTCATGAGCATTTGTGTTCTAGAGTGTTTCCAATGCAGATTTCACATTTTCTATAGTTTTTTTCTGAAACAATTAATCGATTCTAACTTTGCAGGTCCTTGTAAAAGTAATTCTAACGGAATAATGGTTCATCTGTTAGAATTAACTTTTAACCAATAAATAAAAAATAAATTATTTCAAAGTATTTTATTTTTAACAAACAACAGAAATATGAAAAAGAAGATTGAACAAATTTACGACAAGAAAGTGGCTGATAGGGGAAGTAAACAATGTTTACTCACAGTAATTGTTTGAGGATTAAAACTGAGAGAATCAAACTTGCTGGGAGATTGATGACGGTTTGGGATATTTTAGTTTTCTTCACTAGATATATGGAAATTTCTTATAATCTAGATTTTCGCATTCTGGAGGGAATTGACGAAATTTTGATGAATAACGATTGAAATAGACATTGTTTGATAGAATGATAACACTTGTTCTTCAAGTCACTGTTTTGCTCGCGGTGTCGATTGTTCTTCTCGGTTACGCCATTCTTTGCGCTGTTATATGTTGACGTACAGGCACCATTTTTCATCACCCGTTACAATTCGATAAAGAAATTGTTGCTTATGACCGTAAGTAGAGCAATGACGGGCAAACAAACTCGCCCAAATTGTGGATCGCTGGTTTTTGTTGTTTTCGATCAAAAGATGTGGGACCCAAGCTCCCATTTTTTGAACTTTTCCCATTGATTTCAGGTGGTTCACGACTGTTTTTTGATCACAATCCATTTGTTCTGCCAATTTTCGAGTGGTTTGACGCGCGTCTTCATGCAAAAGTTTGTTCAAACGCTCTTTATCGAATTTATTTGGTCGTCATGAACGAGGTGCATACTTGAGGTCAAAATTGCCAACTTATTCCTCAACCTTATATTTTTAATTTCTTTATTATTTATTTGTTTGGGACCAATTGGTGTCAAAAAAAACTGTTTTTAATTTTTTTGTGGATTTAAGGACACCACAGTCCTTAAATCTACCAGTTTTTAAAGCGATCAATAAGTCTTGAAACGTATATTGGAATTCAGGGATGCATTTTGGATTGATTCTCTAAAGAAAAGAGATGTGATGCAGCAATTAGAAATTTATGGATATGATAGCAGCAGTCATAGGCGCCAGTACCGGAGGATTAGGGGGCCTTGGACCATCCAGATTTTGAAAATAAGATTTACGGCATACATCAGCCCCCACGGCAGCTATATATGAAAATGAAATGTATTATGTTTAAGCTACACTGGGAATCCTGTTTTTATCTAATTACAAACATATAAGAGGTTTTTTATTATCACAAGAACGTAGATTTCTTAAGTATATTTCATTGATGATAGTTAAATAAATATGAGTATTTTGGGACTCATGGTGAGCTCTAATTCTATATACTATAAGTCTACTAATGGTAGTTTTGTATACACTAAAGGCCGAAACTGTTCTCTACTTGTTGCATTGAAATAATATTTCTTACCAAGGGTTTAGAAACCTTCGAAACTTTCTATAGTTCTTATTCTAAATTTTAATATTATTTTTTATTTTTATTGACGATCATAGAATGCGGATTTTCTAGTTGAATACTTTAGTAAATTAAATTTTATTTAAAATGCGTAAACTGGTTTCAGATTTATTGTGTTTTAACGTATCTAAATGTGGATATTTTGCGCTTATTTAACTATTATAAATCAATTCAAGTATGTTGTTTAGAGATTTGGCTAATTCGATGTGCGAAAAATTGAGCTTCGTTCTCGAAGGAGCCGTTAGACGATCTATCAATAAATCTATTCAAATTTATATTATGGAAGTAGTCGAGCAAATTAGTTTATGGATCTAGAAAAAAGCTAAAAAATGTGTTTAAGCGAGAAAAAACTAAAATTATGAAAAATCATAAGGATCATGGTGATGCGAGAGCGAGCACAGCTTGGTGGCCGCGGCGTTTTGGCGCTGGGGGGGGGTGAACTGTGGGACGCGGGTGGCTTAAATTAACAATCTCACTGGTGTTAGGTGAGCCCCAACGTCTGTCGTCCGATGGTCTCATCACTGTCGTTAACCTCTCTAAAAGCATCTTTCATTAGATCTTTTAATTTTTTGATTTCTGGAGATTTTTTATCCATTCCGATTTTGAATTTCCAATAAATTGAAACGATGTACATAGCGAAGTTACGAACGGCTTGATAACTTGTCTTCCAATTGAGACAAACTTTGATTTAATTGAGTTCCCATAATTATTGCAGTAAACAAAAAAAACGAATTTCGCGCAACTTTTATCTTAAATTCCTTAATCGATTTAAACAAAACATCACGTACACATTTTTCAAATACAAGCCACGTTGTACGTCGTGGTATTTTATTTACATATAACATTTTTTTAATGCCATTTGGCAACATACTTTGTAAAAAAAATATTTTTTTATTTAATTTTTTACCCCTTTTGCATCTTTTTTTTAACAAACGAAATAAATAATTTATTTCTTCAAAACAAATAATTTGTTCTCCGATTTTCGTATTCTTCTCGCAACAAAGAGACTTCTTAATTTTCTCCCAGTCTTCAACTTTTAGCATAATAATATAGAGAAATCCTTCAGTCAATGTAGATTCAATCAATAAATTCGGTTTTGTCAATAAACGTTAATTAATCTCCAATAATTTCTCACGGATTCCACACGGCAGCAAAATCGAATTATCGCTTTTCATCATGAACTTCATCAACTGACAATCGAACGGCGATAAAACTGTCCGCCTTTCTTTCATTTTTCTTTGACAGAATGATCCAATCGATTTGTATTCAGACCGGACTGAAAATCGACAGATTTTTATTCGACTGCATTAAAGTACAAAATCATTTATATCGCTTCCATCAATACCGACGAGAAAGCCGGTTTCGAACTATTTGGTTCTTCGTGTAACGCTAGAATTCGAGTTTTAATCTTTCCTTTCTTTGCTTCTTCATGTGTTGTTTGACATTGACTACATATTTCACAAGAGTTTCTCGACATAGCATCTGCTTTTGAGTGTCTTTCACCTTTCCTGTATTCCATTCTCATATCAAGACCGCTGAGAAAATTTATCCATGTTTGAAATTGCAGTGTTATTGGGTTCTTTGTGGTCATCATAAACGTAATAGCTTTGTGGTCTGTTCGCAACAAGAATCTTTTCCCATATAAAAAATGCTTAAAATGCTGAGTGAAATAATATATCGCTAGTAATTCTTTTCTGGCAATGCAATAACCAAGTTCATGTTTATTCATCTTATGAGAACCATATGCTATGACTCTTTCTCTTCCACTCGAGTCTTTCTGTAACAGAATATCGAAACTTGCATCTGTGTCCAATATAAATTCTTTATCGAAGTCTGGATACGCCAAGATTGTAGTTTGAACCCTTCTTTCTTTTAATCTCTGAAAAGCTTCGTCACATTCTTTTGTCCATATTATTTTCTTATCCTTGTTTTTACCACACATGCCTTCTAAAACTTTCGAATATCTTGCATAATCTTTTATGAATTTTCTATAATAATTTGTCAAACCCAAGAAACTCCTTAGATGTTTAATACATGATGGGTTTTGAAACTTGTTAATCGCATCAATCTTTGTTTTATCAGTTTCTATACCATCTTTACTTATTACGTAGCCCAGAAATTTGGTCTTTTCTACTAGAAATTGACATTTGGTCTTTTCTACTAGAAATTGACATTTCTCTGGATTTATCCTCAAACCTGATTCTTTTATTTTTTGAAACACATTCTTTATTCTTTGTAGATGTTCGTTCTTATCTTTAGAAAATATCAAGATATCATCTAGGTATACAACTGCTTCCTTCCAGTTCAATTCCCCAAGAACTTTTACCATTAGTTCTTGAAAGGTGGGCGGAGCGGCTGCTATTCCGAAAGGCATTCCTTTAAAACAATATTGACCATTCTTTGTCGAGAATGCCGTTTTAATCTTTGATTCTTCATCAAGTTCAACTTGATAGTATGCGTTTTCCAAGTTAATTGTAGTGAAATACTTTGCACCATTTAATGTATTCAACATATCATCCACATTTGGCATAGGGAATGTTGGTCTGAGAGTAACTATATTTAATTGTCGAAAATCCATGCACACTCGTATTTCTTGTTTCTCTTTCTTCCAGACGCATACCAATGGAAAGTTCCATGGTGAATTACATTTTTCGATTATTTCATTTTCTTCAAAATTTTTAATAACTTCGTCTAATTTTTCATCAAAATGCCTTGGATGTCGATACGGCTTTACTAACACCGGTTCACCATTAGTTTTTATTTTGTGTTTCATCAATGATGTTTTCCCAATATCCGATTTATCTGCCATGAATATCGACTTAAACTCTTTTATCATGTTCATCAACTGATCATCGACCTTACCTCCGTATAGGTCAGTTTTCCTTTTCAATCTGTCTTCATCGGATGGGCTATCCCTTATCATAAATACATCATTATTTTGTATTGATTTCTTAATCAGCTTTATCCCAAAATTATCCAAAAAGTCCACTCCTGCTATCATTTCTGGGTTCATTCCTTTGACAACATAGAATTTTATATTCTTTTGGTTCCCTTCAATTTTAATCTTCAAGAGTACTGTTCCATAATTTATTAATTCCGAAGCATTTGCGCATGCTAAACGTCTTCGCGATTCTCTAATCCTAATATTTGGTATGTTTTTAATTAAACTTAATTCAATCACATTTACTCTAGCACCGGAGTCTAAAAGACAGTGTACTTCTCTATTTTTAATGTAAACATCTATACTTGGTCTACCATCCAGTTTGTCATATTTAATGTTAAGCTTTGTTATTTTTAAAATTGCTTCATTCTTCGTTTTGTTTCTTTTTTAAGCACTTTTCATATACCTTCACTGTATTTCATCTTGTCAAGAATGGGCCATTTACTTTTGCCTATATCTCAGCATTTAGACCACATAGAAACTTCAAATTTTCACTGA
>MQRK01234965.1:18544-31809 GCA_001938485.1 Girardia tigrina
ATATACAATCACACACACATTCACATACACAATCACACACACCATCATACTTATTTTTATCACTTAATGAAGCACATTGATCACCTCTCCTTGCGATCGTGCCTCCTTGTTTCCCTGATTATTTTCATACGTTTGTCTCTTATCTGGGAAGACCCTTTTAGTTAACTTTCCTTGGTTTGATCTAGTCTCTTCGTATTCGCTGTCTTCATTGCATTCATCAATTTCCGCAACTGGGTATTGACGATTTTGAGGTCTATTATGGTATCCTGCATTATTTTTTTTTCTTCCAATCGCTGTTTCTACTGTACTGTTCTCTTTCCTTAAATCTATTCTTGTTGAGATAACAGTGAGTTCTATAATGGCCATTTCTGTTGCAATGATTACACTTCACATTTGGGCAACCTCTTCTTATGTGACCTTCTTCCTGACATGCATAAAATTTTACAGTTCTGTAATAATTGTTTTTCGGTTTGAATCCATTATTTCCTTGGTTCCTATTGTTGTGTTCGTAATATCTATGTGGGGTTCTTTCGTTGTGTACAGCTTTGCGTCTAGTTACGGTTTTTCAATTATCTTGTTTATTTACCTTCGTATATGCTGTTTCCTCACTTTCCATTTTACGTAGTTCGTACATATTGGTAACTACGCTTTTTATAACTTTGGTTTCAGTTGTTCCTCTCAGTTTTAATTCTTTTTTGATTTCATAACTGTCAACCATATTTAAACAGGCAAGGTTGAGTAGTTCTTTTTTAGAATATTTAGCAACAAAAACTCACAAGGAATGTTATGTGACATATAAGTAGCATTTTGAGGACGAAGCTCATGCCATTGGTTCATACCCTCACTACCATATGGCTTAGTACACAGATCCAGCAGTCTGCCATACTTTTGGTGTGCGGTATTTCCTCTTTAACAAGCCAATATGCTAACTTTAAATAGTCTACTAGACGATCTTAGTTCTCTTGGATTACTGATTCACTTGCTATGTGCAATTGATTGAAAACAGTTCCATGAACTCGAGAGTCTTCTTTAGCTACATGGAAGCATTTTGCTTTACGATGTGCGTCTGATTCGGCATGTTTCGGTAGTTTATTGTTTTTGGAAGAACATCCTGTAGCCTTCTTTAAATTAGTAAAGGTTTTACTGATAAAAGTTCCGTTAGAACCTTTTCGGAGAGGCCGCTTTTTATAATATTCTTTACAAAAGACACAGTAGTTATCCATAGTTAAACATAAATGCTCATCACGGTATTTTTGAGGCTTCTGCTTCTTTGGTTGTGGTTCAATAGGTAAGTCATCGAAATCGACAGGATCATTCAGGGAAGTCACTGAAACTTGAGTTTGTTTGGTAGAAGAGCTAAAATCTACAGTGGCAGGGATTTTAGCAAAATAATTAAGTAGAGATTTGGTAGGTTGCTTATTGGAAGTCATAGATGGTGTATCACTGTGTCTGAGTAAATAACACCAATACTGAAGTTAACACTGAGGATAGACAAGGCAGTACAGTTGCTTATTTTCACAATAATTTTAGGAAGGCGGTGGAGGATAAACTACTGTCATTTCCAGTTAATATAAACTTTTGGGTACTTGATTGTAAATTATATACAGTCTCTTTCAATTAAGAGTGATATTTCAGCTTTCGATGGCGAATTTAAAATTTGGATGTTTATTATTAAATATGGCTTCTATTTGAAAAAAATTGGAGTGAAAGCGTTAAATTTTTGTGGTGGGAATATTCCCCCCCGTACAGAGCTGGAAGAAACACTATCTCTAACGAATGTAAAAAATGTTTGACGGAGCCGACCAAGACGAAGTCTCGGTTTTCCAAACAACTAGAAGGTTGGTCCGGATTGGTGAAACTATTTGTTGCAACTTCGTTCACGCTAGTGAAAAGGTCAATCATTGAAGATATAAAGCAATGATTTTTTTAAAAAAATTCCCTTTATTACTTTGCTATTTTCTCAATTCTTAATTTGAGCCTTATTGATAATTTAGAAAAGGTTGACTTTGTCTATTATTTTTACTAAATATTTTGTATACTGAGGTGTAAATGGAGCTACAGCTTATATATTGTGCACAGAGTCTTCATCCTCACGAGTTCAACAGTCATTTTTTTTTTCAACAGTTTTTTTCTGTAATGGTCTTTATGGACTTAAAACTAAGGGTTTTTCATTTCTTCTGTGTGGTGTCACAATGGAATCCACCCATCACTAATGAAGACAATGCGTGTCACGCTGAGTGTTGCACCTCAGAAGTGCTATTTCAACCTACTGCAGAGAATATATTGAAGGAAACCCGTAGAATTTGTTGTGAGGGTTTATTACGAACTTATCAGTCTCATTGGTATAAGTAATTCCACTGGATATCGTTGCATGTGTCAAAAATAACAGTATTTTGCTGTATTCGTCTTACGTTTACTGAAGGAAAACCCAAACCCTTCAGAAAAATCTGGAAACCGCTTTTACAATTAAGGGTTTTAACAACTGGAAAAGGCAGTCCAACGTTTTAAATATACCAAACGAGTCCAGGACATATGGAAGTCAATAAAGCAAGAACAAAGAAAAGGAAAGTGCGTTTTGTCTGAGTTAAATGATCAGTATAGCAAACTTCAAACCTTTCGGCAAGATATGTTGCTCAGATAGCTTAGCAATCTACGTTATCTTGCGTGTCAGGGTCATGCAATTTGTGAACATTAAACTGAAGAAGGTATGTTACATCAGCTATTGAATCTGAGATGTGAAAACATTGACAGACTAGATATTTGGATTAAAGATGGTATTTACAATACAGCAGATATACTCGATGAATCAATCACTTTTATGGTAATTTGGCAGGGTGATGAGAGCAGGAAAGAGATTAAAAAGAGTGTTAGATTGCATAGGTAAAGTAGATTCAAAACTGTTAGAGGTCATTCAGAAACAGGCAGAAGTATTCATGGCGACAAATGGGAAATCGGATGTACCAGTTTAGCAAAACATAATATAAAGACAAATGGGGAGCCAATTAATTTAAAACCTTTTCGTCAACCAATGCATCTCGAAGAAAAAATCATGGAGACTATAAAAAAATTGTATGATAATAATATCATTCGGAAGTGTAATTCACCTTGGAACACACCATTAATTTGTGTGGAAAAAAGAAAAGAAGGATATTCGTATCTGTTGGGATTTTAGGCGTTTAAATGCAATAACGGAGAGAAAAGTTTTTCCGATGCGTAATGTTGATGAGATGTTGGATGCTTTAGGAGGTGCAAAGTATTTTAACTTGATTGACCTTGGAAATGCTTATTATCAAGTTGAGCTGGACAAAGAATCTCAGGAAATAACGGCATTTTTTACAAAGCAAGGACAGTATTGTTTTACTCGTTTGCCGTTTGGAATAGCTGCTGCACCGGGAACTTTCCAAGAGATCATGACAAAGGTAATTGGAGGAATCAAGGGTGCAACTGTATACTTAGATGATATCTTGGTACAGATAAAAGATCGGGAGCAACACTATATTGTTTTGAATCAAGTTTCAGACAATATATGGAAAGCAGGATTGCATGTGAACCGAGAAAAATGTCAGTTTTTGAAACGGGAAATCATTTTCCTAGGACATATAGTTAATGAAGATGGTGTAAAAATAGACCCATCCAAGATTGAAGTAATAAGAACCTTTGGGAAGCCAGTGTGTTAAAAACTTACGCAGGTTTTTAGGCCTTTTTAACTATTATCGATGATTTATAAAAGATTATGCAAAGAAAGCTAGCGTATTAGAACAATTATGCGGGCGAATAACAATAAAAAACTGAATTTGACAAGCGAGCTAGAGTTAGCTTTCGATGAGATGAAGAATATATTAACGACAAGCCCAGTATTTTGCTTTTTTAGACATGAAAGATATTTTATTCTAGATACGGATGGTAGTTTCGATACAATTGGAGCCGTGTGAGCACAGAAGGACGATCAATGAAAGGAAAAAGCTTATGGATCTCGATAAATGAATAGCCACGAGAAAGGGTATTGTGTTACAAAAAAAGAATTGCTTGCCATGTATTACTTTTGTAACCATTTTAGACATTTTCTGCGTGGTAAACGTTTTACTTTACGCACGGATCATAAAGCAATCACGTTTATGCTGAACACTAAGAAGCAAATTATATCACAGTTTCAAACGTGGATTAACTATCTGAGCAGTCTGGATATGAAGTTAGAGTTTCGAAAAGGATTTTTGCGCACGAATGCTGATATGCTGTCAAGGATGAATTGTGATATATGTACTCAATGTTTGATGCAACACGAGGAAGCTAAGAAAGAGAAAATCAAGACACGTCGACTAGATGTTGTATCGGAAGATGAAACCACAAAGTCACTCGAAGATATTATCTGGGAAAACCCTCGGATGTTGGCACACGTGGGTGCAAGAAAAGTTTTGTATTATTTAAGAGAATCTAAGGATTTCTACAAGCTAAAGATTAAGAACAAAGAGATTGTACGCAGATGTGAATCATGCCAAAAGTATAAAATATATACCGCCAATACAAAAGAGAACATGATAAAATTAAAAGCTGCCGAGGTTTTTGAATTTATTTCTGAAGATATTTGGGGACCGTTGAAAGAGACTTTTGGGAAAAGGAAATATATTCTAGGTATCATTAATCAATGCAGTAAATACATTACATTATTAGTAATATCAAAACAAGATGAAGAGTCTATAATAAAAAGAATAATGTGGAATTGGATACTGAACGTTGGTTCTCTAAAGGTGATGAATGTGGATAGCGGTAAGGTTTTTGAATCAAAAAAATGGAAGAGTTTGCAGAGAAACCGAATTCTGAAATTAGATTCTTCAATCCATATCATCATAACAATAACGGACAAATTGAACGACAATTCCGTACAGTGAGAGAATTGATAAATGCAACATTGCATGAAAAAAGAAGTTCGGACTGGGCAGAAATTCTACCGGAGATTGATTACTCATTAAATACCCTATGAGAGACCACTATCGGGATGAGTTCAGCTGAAATCATTTTCGAAGACGCATTAGCAGGGGGATATGGGATGGGGAAATATCAAAATATTGCAATATGATCGGGACCAGGAGCCTATCACGCGAAGATAATTCTTTCCAGGCAATGAGGTCTTGGTAAAAGTAGAATTTAGAACAAAGGATTAAGAGAGATACGACGGGCCATTTAAAGTCATTCGAAAACTACATTATTGAACATATGT
This sequence comes from Girardia tigrina, assembly GCA_001938485.1. Taxonomy (NCBI): domain Eukaryota; kingdom Metazoa; phylum Platyhelminthes; order Tricladida; family Dugesiidae; genus Girardia; species Girardia tigrina. The sequence goes on from MQRK01234965.1 coordinate 23,760, forward strand.
TCTTTAATATATGTTTGGTAAAACATGTGAAAGAAATATGGAGAAAATTAAAAGAAATGTTGCGTACGGGGGTGTAAGAGAGTGTTGTTGTTAATTTTTTAATTTTCGGAAATATGAATTTGGTTTTTTTAAAAATTTCGAATTATAATTGAAATTATAAAAAGCATTAGAAAACAAAATAAGAAAAAGAAAATAAAAAAATGAAAGTTTGTTTAAATAAAAAATTTAACAGTTTGTTGTTTTGAATAAATTTTGAAAGTCTTAATGTCTTTTTGATTTAGAATGGAAGTTAATTCCCAGTCGAACACAAAGACTTCACACGCTCAACAACATATTCTAAACCTGAAGGAGCAGAAATACCGCAAAATGCCAGCTACCATTTTTGAGATTCGAGACAAGATCAATCGCAGCATTAAAAAAATTCCTCAGGACATGGTCAAAGGAGCATGCCATGCTGCGTATGAGCAGTTTGAATACTGCACCGCGTTGCAGAAAAAACAACTGCAAATGTGATCCAATTCAGAACACTCTCTTTATGTTTGCAGATACAGATGTACCTACAAATTGCATTTTCTTTCTTTTCAGATATGCATACAAAATAATTTACTCCCATTACTTTTGCAACACCCTATACCAATTAAATCCTTCCTTCGACATTATTATTTTAATCTGTTATTAATATTTTAAATCATGCCTGACATTATGTACACTATACAAAGTCGGCTAAATTAGTGATTCTATGTGTAATAATATAAATTACAAATGTTTAAATTTATTCTAATTCATGAGAAACAAAAAGGAGTATCATGAGTCATATACTGTATCTCATTACCGTGTGTTGTACTTTGGTCTTTGTTTACTGTAGAAAAAAGTTTGTCCCATAGCATATAGGTGAGTGAGTGTGTATTTTATAGAGCGCGCATGTTTGTGACAATCCAATTTGTTGAGAAATGGTCAGCTTATCATATTTCTATCTTGGTTTTACAATTTTTTCTATCATATTATGTGTGGAATCCCTAATTTGGCCGACTCTAATATTGCCATACATCATGTCAGGCCCTTATCGTCGGGGGGCCCAAGAGGCAAGTCTCCCTCCCCCCAAGAAAAAAAATACAAATGATAAAGAAATAGGGAGTCATATCTATCCATATATCTTATATATAGTCTAGTAGTAGACAAAATGTATACAGAACAACTGAACGACAGATATATAGGGTGACAGAGAGTAGTGTAGGTAGCGGGGGTCAGAGAGAAGGAAAGTTCGCACATATGGATTGAGGTGGTAAGAGGGAATCATCTACATCCAAACAAACACACACACAAACATACATTTGCTTCTATGTCTGTCATTATTCTGAGCTTACTCTTACTGCATAGTGTCATTGTAATTGATCCTACCTCGTTACATTATTTTGATTGTAATGCAACATGTAGACACACAATAGCAACATGAATTTCTCCCATGTCATTCCGAAAAATTCTGTGACTTCAGTCACTTCACCAAGTGATACTATCCCTGCTACTACATATTAATAATAATAATAATAATAATAATAATAATAATAATAATAATAATAATAATAATACTAATAATCATTGTAACAGAGTGGGTGGAGCAATAGTGCGACTGCGGCGGATTGGTGATGGTGACGACTCTATTGGCAGAGGGGAAGAACAAAATAATATATCACATGGAAAGAGAGGAAATAAAATAGAGTCATTTTTTTGATTTTTAAGGTCATTAAATTCCGTGTCCTACTAATTACCAAAACTTTTTATATATTGAAGAGCCAAAGATATTAGAGAATTTGTGTGGCGTGTACCTAAGCAAAACCCAACATGAGTTTGAAACTGCAAAGATATTCCTATTGAAGAAGACTAGTACTGTGACAAACGTTCATCAATTAGTACAAGAACTGTACTCTTACCGAGAAGTATTTCCATGTGTCTACCGTCTTTCAGCTTCGGCAGTCACACTTGGTGCATCAACTGTCACATGTGAGGCGAGTTTTAGTACTTTATCTCGTGTTCTAACTTCCTTTCGTACATCTATGACCCATTCTCGTAAAGCAAACCTTGTATTGCTCTCGTTTGAAAGTGACATCACTAATAACATCAAATCTGATGACTTTCTTTGACGGTTTAATGAAATGAAAAATCATAGACTGCAGCTATTTTGAGTCACATTAATATCTCATGCATACAATTTCTTACTTCCGTATATAATTGCTGTATTATTTCTGTTGTATACTACTACACTCATTCTATATTATAGCAAATCTGTTCGACTGTCTGTACTCTCTATGTTCAATTGTCCATCGTGTAAACAAAATAAAATATGCAGTTACTGTAATTGATTTTTTACCTTTATTTCGGAAAAATGTGCGAAAATCATTTCATATAGGTAATAATGCCGCAAAATAATGTACAGTTAAAAGGTCTTTTTTGTTTTCCTTGATTATTCGAAATTTAAACATTCAGACTGTGTTTTCAAAAAGTATTCATTTATTACACGAGAATTACTAGCCCCCTTAATAAGAGTCTGCCCCCCTACAAAAGCTGACACGGTACAGGGCTGCATCATGTGGTCATTCAAGGTCGTCCACATTCATAAATCAATTACAAAATTTAACAAAGATACATTAGACTTATAATATGCTCTTCAGTAAACGATAAAATCGTGGTAATAATTAAGTCATTTTTATTTATTTTGAAATGATTTTTCAATTTTTAAATTAAATAAAAAAAATTCGGTTAAAATTTAAGTATTTAATTTTTAGTTCAAATTAATCTGTCGTAAAATTGTTTCAAATCTATATTTCAATTCTTTACATATTTTGATTTATATATGTGTGTGTTTGTGTATCAGTGGAATTTTGAAAACTTTTTGAAGGCATTTTACTCAATCAATTTTCTCCAAACTTTACCCATTTACTCATTTTCTATGACATTAAATAATAATGTTAAAATTTGATTAAACTATATTATAAAAAAAAATTTTTGCAAAAAACGTTTCACGATTATCCACAAATGTTTAAACTGTATTAAATAGAAATGCTTTGGTTTTATCCTTCCATGCTCTGGAAAAAAATTATTATGTTATAAGTAACTATTTAAATCAGATATTTCCAATTCTTTCTTAATTTTTCTTATTCCAATACATAAATTCCCAATTTCTACAAACACCATTTGTTTTAACGGATCAATTGAAATCGTCCAATTCAATGAGAACTAATGACAGATTTTCAATTTAGGTTTTGACGATTTTCTTTATTTTTACAAATTTCTGTTTTGATTTTATTTTTTTCGTTGAAAAAATTTTCCGATTACCAAACCATAAAAAACAACCAATGATGAATTTCTTACGTCTTTTCATTCTCTTACCGGTTATCGGTTCGTTATCGTTTTTTTGCATCGTTTATGCAATTTCTTTTCTGTTTTTGTTACCACTGAAATTTTGGTTTCCGAAAATCTATTTTGCAGCGGATACAATCGCTGTGAAGAGTCTCGTGAATGCGATTAGCGCCACTTTTAAAATTGGAAATAACGAAGGTAAATGAAATACGAATCGATTTTGATATATCGATTTGATTTTTTTATGAGTATTATCGAGTTTTATAGTTTCATTTATTAATTATTTTTAATATTTTTTTTGTTTTTTATTCTTATTTGATTATAATTATTATTTTACTTTATTATTTATTATTAATATTTATGATTTCTTTTTATCATTATTTATTATGAAAATTTATTATTTTGATTAGATTCAATTAATTATTATTTTTACTATTTTTTGCTTTATTTTATAATTATTTTAATTTTTTATTATTAATTAATAATATTTATTATTACTAATTATTATTATTTTATTCTTTTTATCTTTATTTATTGTGATTTTTTAATATTTATTATTATCATTTAACTTTATTATTTTTTTTATTATTTATAATAATTCATATTATTTATTATTGGTTATTTTGATTAGTTTCATTTATTAATTATTATTATTAATATTTTTTAATTATTATTATTAGTATTTATTTTGTTATTATTTAATTATATTTCTGATTATTTATTATCATTATTATTAATTTTATTATCATTGAAAATTGCGAAGTTGAGCGACAAATACGATTGTTGAATGAGTTACGAATCGATTTTATGTATATCGATTTGATTTATAATGAGTATTATGGGGTTTTATAGTTTCATTTATTAATTATTTTTAATATTTTTTATTATTATTTATTTTATTATTTTACTGTAGTATTTTTATTATTTATTGTTCTTATTTATTAATATTTTTTATTTTGATAAGTTTTATTTATTAATCATTTTTATTTATAATTATTGGGTTCGAGGTTAAAATCAGAATTCATGATAAAACATTTTTATTAATACCACACTATAACAATTTTTAAACAAGTTTATGAGGAACAATATCAACATTTTAAATATAAATATAAACATATACCGATTTTAATTTGTGAATAATTATTATTTTTCGAAATTTAAGTTTTTATATAAAATTGAAAAGTTATGTGTTTTTTTACAATTAATTAATTTAAAACTTCAATTATTTTTTTTAAAAATCAGGAACGCTATTAAAAAAATCAGATTTTATTGCAATATATTTCGGTGGATTTTCCACCATCTTTTTTTATTTTCCAACGCAAGATGTTTACATAATCATCAATTTGCTTTATATAAGACAGCAAAATTGTTGTTAATTCAGCCCGAAGATGGTGGAAAATCCACCGAATTATATTGCGACAATAAAATTTGATTTTTTAAGGGTGTTTTTGATTTTAATAAAAATTTGCCATTATTTTTTAAATTTCTTATTAAAATTTTTTTATTATTACCTTTTCAACGAATTTACAAAATGTTCGTTTGTTTAATATTTTAAAATTCCATTATTTGTATTTTAATTTAATCATGCATTCTAATTTGTTTGTAACAAAATCTTTGATCTTTAAAACTTTCGTTAAAACTTAATTCTTGATTATAAACTTAACTTTAACAATTTATTCCTTTGATTTTCTTTTAGGTTAAATCTTAGTTTGAATTATTTGTGAAATAATTAATTCTGGATTTTAAACATAGCTTTAATAATTAATTTTTGATGTTGTTAAAAAAACTTAATTTTAATTATTTATTACAATTTATTAAAAAACACTTTTATTTTAACTTAGATTTAAAATTTTCGACACTGCATTTCAATTAGAAATTTTAAATTGGCTAGAAATCCTAACAATAATAACTATTATTTGTTATTAATGTTAATTATTTGGATTATTATTATTTAACACTAATTATTTATTATTATTATTTTAATTATTATTTATTTATTATTATTTTTATGAGTATTTGATGGTATTTATTATTATTTTTATTTTTCTATATTAATTTTTATTATTTACTATTGCTATATCTATTTGCCTTTATGAGTATTATCGTGTTTTATAATTTCATTTATTAATTATTTTTAATATTTATTATATAAATAAATTTTTGTTTTATTATTTAATTTATTATATTCATTTAATTATATTTATTATTATTATCTTACTTTATTAACTTATTAGTAATTATTTATTAATTATTATTTAATACAATATATTATTTTTATTATTTAATATTATTTGTTATTTGTTAGTAATTATTAACTATTATTTATTATTACTATTTATTGTTTTATTATTATTACTTATTTAATTATTTTTATTTAATTACATATTTTTATTTTATTTTATTATTTTTTATTATTATCATATTGCTCTTCGATAAGTTTTTAAATATATATGAAATAGAATTTCTGCCACATGATTTTTTCCTTCTGAAAATAAAATCACATATTTTTGCTATCTACACGATCGCTGAATGCGTTAAGCGCCACTTTTAAAATTGGAATTTAGTAATGTTTTTTAAAATTGGAAATTGTGAAGATGAGTGACAAATGCGATTGTGAATAAAATAAGAATCGATTTTTATATCGTTTTGATTTTATGAGTGTTATCATATTTTATAGTTTCATTTTTTAGTTTTATTTAATTATATTAATTATTATTATTTATTATGATTATTTATTATATTATTTGTTATTTATTATTTTTTATTATTCAATATTATTTTTTATTTAGTAGTATTTATTAATTATTATTTATTATTTAATTTTGTACGGTTGTTCGTTGAATTTACGTCACCTGACTCTCGTCTCAAAATAAAATAAAATATTTTTGCGGCTGATATGGTCGCTGTAAAAATCAAAATAAAAAATCCTAATATAATTAAAGTTTACAAAATTCATCGTAGAATGTATAAATTAGGGATACTTCTTATATGTCATTTCTACAATTTTTATTAGTGTAAATCACATAAATTTAAACTATAGGGATAATACTATTTTGTATACATAATATTTAAAGTATTTTATTACATATAAAATATGAACAGTGTAATTTTTTTATACTTTTTTAAAAAATAAACATTTTTTAATAATGAAGTAAAAAATTATGTGGAATTCATAATAAATATTCATTATTTGTTCGATAGCAAAATTTTCAACTACCTTAAAAGTCTGTCGTTAGAACGCATATATTTATTTCTTTTGGGTCTCTATAATTGCCCTGTAACATATCGCTCAAATTCCTGATTGTGATCACTTTGAACTTTTCGGATATTATCAATAAATCTTCACAAGGTTGGATGACTGATTCCAAATTGAACTTTGATTCAACGATGATAAATCAATATCTCTGCGATCGCATCGCCAAAATATCACGGAACAATAGGAATTGTATTTGTATAGGCAAAATAAATTTCCTTCACGTTGAAAATCAGTTTTTAATTTTAGATTAGATTTTCTATTTTTTTATTTTGTTTTATGACCGAACAGTCCTGCTTTGCAATTTTAAGCTCTTTTAAAATCCTTTTGCAAACAAATTTTGCAATGAATTTTCCCATGTAATTTTATATTATTTATTAACAAATTTCAAAAAAATTAAAAATTTAGATTTAAAATATTTTTAAAGAAAAATTACCATTATATGTAGTTGAAAGAACACCAAATTTTATCAGAATAACTGAAAGAAAATCACTAATAATAAACAAGATCAATGAACCATTTCTGATGCCTTAGAGCTGTCAACATTACTAAGGAACATCAGATTAAAATTAAAGAAAACACACAATTTAAAAAACTTTTTTAACAATATATCAGTATTTGTCAATAATTAAATTATTATTCTTTGAACTAAAATCCAGCTTCGTACAACAGTTTTGAAAAAGAATAGTTTTTCTACTCCTGGAGATTTATAAATTATTCGTATATCTTCTATAAAATGTTTAGGAAACTGATAATTATAATTAATAATTTTAGTATATATATATTATACTGCAATCTTCTTATTGCAGTATTTGAGTTCGGAGAAGATATTAGCGACTTAGAGAAAGAGAACTGTTTGTTGCTTGCAAATCATCAGTCGACCGTCGATGTGCCCCTTTTGATGCATATCATCAATTTCAGACAGTATTTGATATTCAAAACCGTCTGGATGCTTGATGCTATGTTCAAGTTCGTTCCGTTTGGTTGGGTTTCTCTCATTCGCAACGATATTTTCATTCAACAAGTTTGTGCTTTTATAAATCTATTGAATTTTATTATTTATAAGAATAACTCTAACAAAATAAGAACTGAAAGCTAAAATTTCTTTGAGATTATTTTTGTTTGGTTTTTCAATTTCTACTATTAGCTTTCAAACTCTCTCTATGTGTACATTAGGGATATGACTTTTTTGCAACCTACTAGGCCTGTATCGTAATTCAATGAACTTTTATGTAAAAAGAACGAATAGATGTTTCATTTTGACATATTTTGAAAAAAGGTCACCCCAAAACCAAAAAATCGAATTTTCAATAGGTACACTTTAGTACAGTAAATGAATATTAAAGGCTGAAGATGTTGTAAGAGTCATACTCCTGTTGTTATTTTATTTATTTATGCAACATGTACTGTGATATAACAAAAAACATTATGTGATATATAATT
>MQRK01234975.1:0-34713 GCA_001938485.1 Girardia tigrina
GAAAAATGGATTTATTATGTTAACTCTAAACGCATGAAATCGTGGGTTCATCCCGGCGAACCGTCCACGTCAACAGCAAAAAGAAACATTCATGGAAGCAAGGTTATGTTGTGCATTTGTTGGCATCAGAAAGGTGTACTGTACTATGAGCTGCTGAATTCGAATGAAACTGTTAATGCAGAACGTTACTAACAACAGTTAATGAAATTTAACGATGTATTGAAGGAAAAACGTCCTTTTCCAGCCAACAAACAGCGCACAGTGATTTTGCTCCATGACAATGCTCGGTCACACGTCGCAAAACAAGTAAAAAACACGTTGGAAGCACATAAATGGGAAATTCTACCACATACTGCCTATTCACCAGATTGTGCCCAATCAGATTATCATCTGTTCCGATCAATGCAAAGCGCTCTTCGGGACCAGCACTTCAAAAACCAGGAACATATAAAAAATGGCTGGAACAATGGATCGCATCAAAAGACCAAAACTTTTTTTTCGATGGAATTCATAATTTGCCTGAAAAATGGTCGAAAGTCATAATTAACGATGGAAAATATTTTGATTAGAATAAAACTTATTATGTCATATAAATAAACTTGTCTGTTCTGCAAAAAAATCCAAAAAACTAAGTTATACACCTAATAATAAAACCAACTTGAACGATGACAAACGATGAAAGACTTTCTGAGAGTCATAATGATTCTAAATGTGATTGTAATAAAAATTCAAATGAGAATTGTCTCAATGTTCTTAATAGAGAGTGAAACGAGATGTGCTGAAAGAATCACACATAGACATAGAGTGATATCCTACAGTCGAATCATTTACGTTATCATGTTGTTAAGTTATGTAAACAAACCATAGAGTGGTACATTATTAATAGATGTTAGTGATTGTTTTTCTGTCAATAATTAGCTTTACTTGTTGTGAATCTCGTTCATCATTTTTAACTTTTTTAGCATGAAGCAAAAAAGACAACACCTTACCATTGCCCCCCAATTTTATAACCTTTTCAGAAAAATGACAGCTGCGTTAAACTTTTTCTGTTGAAGCCGTTCAACATTATTTAGGATTATCATAACAGGAAGTTTTTAAAAGGGAAGAGAAGCGGCCCGAAAAGGAACATAACTCAAAGGTCCGACTAAGTATTATCATTAAGGCATATTCTGAGAAGTTCATAAAATCGTGTAAAGATTTAATAAGGCAAGCATATTTTCAAGGTTCCCAAAAAACAGAACTTTAATTTCAACATGAAACCGTAAATTCCATGTATGAATGTTTAAGATGTTTACTGCAAAATATATTATGATATGACAAAAGCCGTTTCTCGGTATTTGCTTCAAATTAACAACTTCAAGGGTGGTGTATTCATCATGAACATTGTAACACTCAAAGTGCTCAGCCCAAATTACAAGATGATGGGAGAAGCATACACGTTAGTAAAGAATGGTTGGTATTATAATTGGTGTTTTAATTCTGCTATACTGGAATCTTACATGGACCAAATAAGGTGACTATATTTAAAATGATACATACAACTGATTATTTTAAAATTATCATATCTACCATGACCTCTACAAAGTCCTGACCTAAACTCTCAGAAAAAACATATTTGAAAAGGGATATAAATTATAAAATACTTTTTGTAAACTTTATCGTTTCAACTGTTTGCTGGTTGACTGAGCATTTTATTACAAATATACCTGAAATGATTCAAAAAATCACGTTTACGGGGTTATTCAACAAGTCGAAGTAAAGGTACCTTAACACTGTTTATTTTGTATTTTTGGCCATGTAGATTTGAGTTTTGCTAAGTTCTGCTTGAACTTCCGTTGTTCATTCCAAAGATCACTAAATAAATAAACTGTGGACACGATAAATGTATTGCCATTTCTAATGATGTGGATGTTGCCAAATAAGATTAAAATTAATTCAAGAAAAAATTGAAATTATTTTTATTAATAATAATACATATGAATAAGTATTATAAATATTAAATCTGATTAATAATTTCTTCTTATTTTTTTAATTTTTTTTCTTGTCATAGCACGTTTTCACAATAATTATTTTTTATTTTTTTAAAAATAAAAACTACAACTATTTATATCTTCCATTATCTTAATCTCAATAATTTATAATAAAAATAATCAAAAATTATAAAAAAATTTTCATTTTTATTTATAAAAATTTTTTTTTCTATTTAATAAAAATAATATTGAATATTTATTATTACTTTTTCTTTACAACAATTTTATTTTTGAATTTTTAAATTTAAAAAAAAATACTATTGAGTGAATTAAAAGTAATTATTTATTTATGTATAATTCATTGAATACAATGAATCAATTAAAACAAAAAAATATTCTTTTACAATTTTGCTTTTAGAAATTTTTTTTGTCATTTTTGAAAAAAAAAGAAAAAAAAACACGAAACAACAATGTCTCGAAAAAAAATTAATTTTCTTTTAATTTTATTTGAACAAAAATAAACTTCATCAAAATTAATTGATAAAAATATCAATTATAGTTGTGTTTTTTTTGTTTTAAACAGTCAAAATATAATATAATTTTTTTCCAGTTCTTATAAATCTATATGGATTTGAAATTCTATTTTTTTTATTTATTAAAGAAAAAATATAATGACAATTTTCAAAAATCCTTATTAAAAGTTTTATTAAAAGAAAATTTATTTTCTTCCTCGAAAAAAAAAACAAAGGAAAAAATCTCTATTTTCGTTAATTTCCACTATTAATTTTCCCAATCAAAAATACAATATTCAACATTTGTTTCCCCATTAGTGTTATTATTAGTCATTTGACTCAGATTTTACGTTAGGGCTGTTTTAATATCTTTTTCAAGAAGCATCCCTATCGTTTTTTTTGTAATGCTTAAAAAAATGCGAAAGAAAAAAAACCCATTTCCTTGTTTCTTAAAATTCAATTCCCCACCTAAAATTGATGCGAAGCTATAAGAGTTAAATTCCCTGCTTACGTATCACCCGAAGGATTAACCATGAAATCTCAATAAAAGGGGATACACGAAAAAAAATTTTTTTTGTCCATAAAGGACACATGTCTTTCATTATCGCATCGAGGAAAATGATATCTGTTTTAATTGAGATCGTACATGCAGTCGTACGAGGGACGATAGAAGCAATATATAACATTAGAAACACACGAACACTCAAAATTCATAGAAAAATGGGTTTATCTGTTTCGTTTTTCCCCTGTTTTTTTTGCCAATAAAAGCAATATCTACAAAAAACAAAATCCTAATCATTTGTAAACTGAAGACAAATACATTTTCATTAATGGATTCTCACGAAGAGTGCGACACAAACAGCGGTGGCACATGTGCCTCACTAATTGTCTATTATCATAATTTATCCACATGCAGCAGACAGAACATTGGCAGCTTCGTTGGGAAATGGGGACATCGCGTCAAGTCATCAATGATCTGTGATGCTTGACACACCTACATCCTTCTACACGCAAGCATTCGCGCGAAACTAACTTATACACTCTAACATATATACACTCGTAGAAAGGAGTCTGTGGAGGAGAGCGACTGGTACATCTGTAGCCGCAGGTGTTTCCCCAGCATAATAGACATGCTATTTGATGTGAATGAATTTATGAGACAATGCCAAGCGCGGATAGGGACCCATGATCGAGTAAATTAAATCCACATGAGTTGCACTGATTGCTAATGATTAAATTAAGTTAATATGTGATGAAATCATTATCATTAATCAATCAGGGAAAAAAACGTTTTAATGACCAGATGGTCGACAGAGAATTATTTTTGATATTATTATCAAATAATATTTCGCCGATTTGTCACTTTCGTCATCAAAACGAATTGAAGGGGGGTGGATTTATTTGATTGTTGATGTGACATTGGTATTTTTTGTGGGAGAACAAAATGCAAAAGGACGAGAGAGGAAGTGTGAAAGAAAGAGAGTGAGAAAGAGAGAGAATGGAAGGAAATCAGAGAAAGATGTCGTTTATGGATTTCCCAATTTGTCAATTTGTGGTTTTTAACAAGTCCAGTCCAAATGCCATCTGGGGAGTCCAGCAGTGGTCACCGAAACTAGTCATGAGAAAGTCACTGTACAAAACCGGTTGTGTTCAAAACGATCAAAGAGGATCGGCATGCTCGCTTTTATCGAAAATGAATTATTTTCTATCTTATTTTATGATTACTTTAACAATTTTTTTTCTTCATATTTCCAATCAAACTGGCTAATAATGAATAAAAAATGACTTATAATAAAATGTCATCTAAATGACTTATATAATTTATAATTCCCGCGATGTAATAAATGTTTTATATAGGATTTGTTAATCGTTCCCCGAACGAATTTGGATTTTTGCATTCAATGTTTCAACATTTGTTGGGAAATATAAAATTCATATTTAATAGCTTTTCCTAAAATCAATTACTAAAATGACAATTTTCTTTGTTATTTTTACGTTAATTTATTATTATTGCCTTGTCGAATTAAAATATTTTGTATAAAGTTAATAGTAATAATATTTATAATGGCATAATTTATAAATAAGGACGAATTGTCCATGTTTTACGACTGTAGCATATGTAAAGTAATCATACATTTGCTAAGTTTTGCGAATATCGTTTGGGGTTTTTGTAACGTTCCCAAAATATTGCTTGAGGAATTTAGGAGAAGTCATGCAAATATTTTTAATTTAATGAAAGAACATTCTTATTATTTATAAAAGGGGTAAAAACATTTTCGACAAAACACAAAATTCTACTTGATAATAATCCGGATTACAATAAATCACTTTTTAACAAGGGTCTTATAAACAAAACACATCCTCTTGGATATCAAATTTATTACACTAAAATATTCATCATATTTGCTGAAATGTTTCGCGATCTCTTGACCGCCGTATTATCCTCATCATCTGACAAACATTTTTCAAGATTCGTTTTTTGCAAATATTGGTTAATTAAGAAAATTCTCCTCAATTATAATCCAAATAAATCAGAGACCATTTAGCCGACCAACACGTATTAACCGTGATTTCGAAATCCTCGTATTAAAACTATCAGTAAACCTACAAAACTACTCAGACTCAAAAAAAAACTCCTCAAACCAAATCATTTGGTCGATTAACCATAGAACTTTAAGGTTATAATTTTTAGATTATTTTTATACAATTATTATATGATCATTGAGAAATACTTAATCCAGTTAATTTTTTTACAAATTATTTTTTTGTGTGTCTTATTGTCAAAGAATAACTTTAAATTCTTACTGAAAAATATTAGGGAGTGTTATTTGTTTAAAAAAAGATGTATTGCGACAAATAATATTCACTATAGTATCTTCCCAGGAGTGCGGATTAGACGACCAGAAACAGGCTATATGAGTAAATGTTGCGAGGCAGTTCAACCTGGTTAGATAATGAGAAAAAAATTTGCCATTTGACAATTAAAATTTACTTGTCATCTCATAAAATTTAAAGGATTTACACATTTCAAAGAGGACCAGTGTTTTCTGTAGATGGGAGTGTCGTTTCTCTTTCAGCTGGATTTTTAGATGGGGATTACAATGTATTGTGAACACTAATTTTACTGACGAAGACATTAAATCGATAGCGAATACTATGTCTAGTGAATATTGAAGATAAAGAAAAGTTTATACATACACAAAAGTTTATTGTATAGTTTGAATAACTAAATAATAAAAATATTACTATACAATAGACAAATCTTTTTTACGCTATAGTCTCTAAAAATTGAACAAATGTAATAATTAAAATTTTAAAATTAATGTGCACCCCATCTCCTTTACGGTATTAAGCCTGAGGCTTTTTAGGAGGCCTGGGACGCTGATGGTTCTCAACGGGCACTCCCCCAATGTTGGGATCAATGCCTTTGTTCCGCCTGTCCGAAGATGCAACGACGTCATTACGACACCCTTCACCGGGATTGATTCATCCCAGATCATTAAGATGCAATCCATCCATCGACAGCGGGGTCACTACTCCCCACAGCCTTCACACCCAGATTGTAAAACTTAGCCTAGGGAATGGATTGCTGCCCCATTCCTGAATACGATTTATTGCCGGCTGTTCCGCAATAATCGGCTAGCTCTTGGACACTTTAGCCTAGAGACCGAGATCTCTAGTTACTCAGGGATACTACGTAGAAGTATGCACACTGGCCGCACAGTTGATCCCTGAAAAAAATTAATGTATTAACTACAACAATTTATAACAGAAAGATAAAAAGAAGACGTAATAATAAAAATGAATCACACTGTTTAAATGGAAAAGAAGTTATAGTCAAGGAGGAACATATTAAACAAATTACTTTAATTATTGGAATTGCACAAATAAACTCGATCTTGTACTTAGTCTTGACAAATTTGGATAATAATATTGTAGGTAGGAGACAAAAGAATAAATATCTACATCGTTAAATAGCGTAGAGGATACAACTTCTTTCTCCATACAATTAGTCTTGGATATAATATTCTTTGTTTGTTCGTCAATTAGCAATCGTTATTTCTGTTTTTTATTCCAGAAATGCTTCGTTTCTCATCTGAGAACAAATAATAATAATCACAATAATAAACATCACGTAAGTTAAAATTATTATAATTTTATTATCGATTAATTAATTTTATGAATTTCAAATTAGAATTCGTCTATAACTACTATTGGGTTCGTGATTAAAATTGGAATTCATAATTTGCAAACTTTATTTCTAATACAACTTTCATTATTCAAACAAATTTACGATGAACAATATTTCAGTTACATAATCCAGATCTTAAAATTCTAAATATAAATAATAATATCGATGTATAAATATATATATATGTTATTTTATTCGATTTTGCATAAATCATATTTTGTTTTTGTTTTATTAATTTTTTACAATGTTTATTAATTGAAATATAAATTTAGATCTTTAAAAATATTTTAATGGACATGTCCTGTAAAAATTCAATTCCTAAATAATTTTTCTTTAATTTTAAATCGTTCGATTATAAATTATTTTTTTTAATAAAACTTTCCCATTGACAATTAAATTCAATAAACATTGTGATTTTATTTTAAATAATGTTACAAGATATATCAAAACTCCGAAGCTGTTATTTTAATTGTGAATTTTTAAAACTTAATTTTTATAAAAAATTGTCCCAATTTAATTAAAATATTATCATTACACTACAATTTTTTTACAAAAATTATTTCAATTTAATTAGTAAAAATATTTCCTATATAATATATTTTTTATGAAACCTTATTTATTTTAATTAGTAAAAATATTATCTATAAATTTAAATTTTTTATTTAAAGAATTATTTCATTTTAATTAGTCAAACATTATTTTTAATTTATCTAAAATATGATTTTTAATTTAAAAATATCAAAAATTTAAAGTTCACCAAAGGGAACCCTAACAATTACATATTGGCAGTTATGCGAATTCCAATATAAAATTTATATTGTTAAAAATATCATTTAATTATATTTGATAAAAGAATAAAAAAATAATAAATAATAAAATAAAATATATAAATAAGGATTAAAAAATAATAAATAACAATAAAAACAAAAAGAAAAAGAAAAAACAGATAAAAAAATATGGATACAATCACGTTCATTATACATGTACACTTATACATAATTGTCATCATTCTTTCTGCGATGATTTAGTACAAAGTTCGGCAGAGTGAATTGACTCGTATAATTAAATGTCACCATAATCATATATCCATGTGATCGTATACACATACATGAGTAACTAATCATATACACTTGCACGCTTAAAACATAAACATATACACAAGTTTTTATGCATAGTGTATGGGACAATGAAACATATCTCATGGTAACTGAATAGTGAATGCAAACAAAACATATGATTTGAATTCACTATACTATGTACTTGTTCTAGAAGAAGCCCATAAGAAAAGTCGAAAGCCCTACTACCAGATACTGTTTTTATTCATTGACAACGTACTCTTGCACAAATCCGCTGTGATCAAATCTGCTGTTCAGAGAAGATACTTTATGAAGCTTTCTCATCTTCCCTCTTACAGCCTAGATCTTCCTCCAAGCAATCTTTTCAAGTACTGTTACCTGAAGAAGCACTCAAAAGTGAAGCGCTTTAGAGACCAAGAATAATTAATGCAAATGGAGACCTTATAAGGTTTTGATAAATTTACGTCTCCGACCCAGTCATATGGTGTAATGTGTAAGTTAAGAATGATGAAAGTTATTTAGAAAAATAGTTTGTTCTAATAAACTCTATAAAACGCCTAAAAATACACGCATTTTTTATTTTGTTGCTCGCTTTTTAGTGTAGTAGTCTACGGACTTTGTGATATCACCACGTTAATACTTTAATATAAGAAAATTAAAACCATATACTCTATTCACAAATAATATTTAGAAAATATTATTTAATTTATATTGGTTTTGTAATGTTAAGTTAATTATTTGAAAACAACAATCTGAATAATATTGAATATTAAAAGAAATTAATGACAAAATAAATCTTTATCGCTCTCAAGGCTCATAGACTATCTTCAAAACTAATTTGTCTTGGATCATTTCGTAATTTCGAATGGTTGTCCATTATTAGAAGAACCCAACTAAATAAAGGTTATTCTTACTCTCTTAATCCCGCCTGGTAGAGGATTAGAGGCTCTCCTACTCTTCTGTTACTAAGTGACGTTTCAGTAAAGACATTAGTTGAGCATTTTAACAGAGAGACTGAATTCGACCTTATCTAGTTTCCAAGACAGGCTACGTCGAAGTGTACGAGATTGGCTAATACAGCAGAACTTGGATGACAAAATACAAATTCCATTACCTTTTTCGTGAATAAATAAGCTAGATTCGCAAGCTTTCATGTTCTACTCTAACACTCAAATGAGTTCTTCTTCATAATTCATTTATTCTTAACGAAATAAAGTTTTTAAATTATTAATTTTTGTTTAAGGATTTAATATTTATATTAAGTTAATAAATTTTTAAAAACATTCAAAGAATTAAATGTTTGAATTATTAATTTTCGAAAAATCTGAACTTGCGTTCAATGTTTGTATCACTTTCAAAGAATTCTTCATGTTCAAATAATAATTTAATTAATAATTAAAAAATTTAAATTTCAAAGAAAGAAGTCTTGAAGAATCTATTTCGAGCTGTGTTTTCATAAATTTTCTTTGTATTTTATAATAATATTTAACAGAACGTCTGTTTTTATTAATTAGCAAATTCGCGACATAATAGAATGGATAAGTTCAAGACTGCTGTATGAAGCACGAGTACTTCTTGTACTTCTTAACTATAAAACACAAATTATTTTAACAAACAAAAAAGATGAAGTGAACGAAACAAAATATTTCGTAAAAGGGATCAAATAATACTTTTTAAAGTTATATTATTTGATTATTTATCTCTATTAGTGTTAATTAAATGCTTTCAAGGAATATAACAATGTTGAGTATCTCCACAATCGACCATTGTTGTTAAGGGTCCGGACTTCTTTGTATGCGAAATTTGTTAATATATATCCACTTCATTCTTATAGTAAAGATTAAGACCTTAAAATATTATGCAAAAGCTTTTTTAAATAATGGAATTAAAATTTTCTGTCCTATGACATTAAACAGGAAAGTAAATGAACCAACGTCTATGATTTTGAAATTGGACGTTTAGATTTACTTTCAGGAGGAAAGTAGAAAATATACAATTAAAGTTTGAAGGTATTAAAATAATGTGTTTTAAATAGTTGAAATTCGAAATTACTTTAAAATATCATATAAATTATTTTGTTTTATAATGGGATAAAGATTCTGGATTAATTTGACAAAAACGTTTTTTACTCTAATGAAACTCTTAATAAGTTTTCATTGTTTTTAAAGTAAAATAGTAAAACCTAATCACATTAGTTTACAAATGCAAAAGTAAACTAAAATAGATAAGAAGAAGCCACCAGAATACTGAAAAAGGAAAAAGAACATCAAAATTCTTTCATTGTAACAGCTACACAATCAACTTTTACCTTAATGAGGGCAATAACACATAAAATAAATCTGTTTATAATGCAGTCGAGTCCGGTTAGTGTGACATTGTCGGGACCATACTGAAAACTTTATATTTGAACGTTTTGCTTGAACTACTCCATTACAGCCAGCTCTTTATCTTCGTTTATACCTATTCGTTGTCGTTTTCTTTGTAAATTTCTATTTTTCAAAGCCTCAAATCGAATTTCGTCTTCTTTAGCCTCAATATTGGCCACAGCCGATTGGACGATGCAAAACAGGAAAGCAACCTGTTGCTAGATAAGAGACTAAGATCCTAGAAGATTCAATCTTTTACAGCTTTTGCTCCACTGACATCGAACAATTTTTCTATTGGTCATGGTGATGGGATTTATTTCTATTTTTTGATGAAAATTTAAATTAAAAAACATTAAAACACAATAATTAAAAAAACTATCTAAATTATTTGATATGATTATATCTGAATCAGCATGTTTACTTTTCATACCTAAAGTTATATTTAAACAATATTAAAATTTAACATTTTTAAAATTAAAATGAATTTATTAAAATTAACATGTTTTTTTAATATAATTTTAATAAATTTTAGTTTTAAATTTAAGGGTGTCACATTATACGTACAACAAATACATATTATGGACAAAAATGCCACATTCCCTGGACTGTTACACTAACCGGAGTCATACTAACCAAACCAGCTTTCTGTATAAAAATTAAACTTAAATTCGAGGAATGTCAAAAATGTAACATCAACCGGACTGTGCTAAGAAGTAATTGCTTTCAAAAAAGATAATATCAGACATTCTAAATTCATCCAGCAATTACATTCCAAATTAATTCAAGACCTTTACACAAGAAAACGAGCTTTCGTATTAGAAATAGATATTCAAGCTTTCATGAATGAGAAGCACTCTAACTCATACAAGAAGCGTAACATCAAACTTCTTAAAGAAAATCAACTTCGAAAAATCAAATTTAAAAGACACAGAAATTCTTCAAGAAAGTGAACCATCCTGTTGAACTAGTAACAACTTTGTTCTTCAATGTTAAAAATATTTGTCAGCAATATCAACAAAACATCATAATATTAAGTAGGTTATCTCTACCATTAAATTGAAGTTTAGTACAGACGTGGTGATAAGGGCCATGTTATCCCATCACAAATATTTAAATTTGGTCTTAAACACAAAATTTCTAGTGAATACTTGACTAAAAAAGCTTCTGTGGGTGTAATATCTCCAGATATTTTCTCCTTTACTTTATTTTATTTATTAATAATAATTTTATATTGGAATCAATAATTCAATCACACATTATTATTAACAGTTTGTAAACTGCATTGTTTATGTGGAAGATTTTTTTTTGATATTCACGAATCAATGTATCGTTCTAATTGACATTTCAAAATTTCCAAAGTTTTATTATCTTCCGAACGGTCTCATTATTTCCTACAACATTTGACAATTGGACTTATTTCACAATGCGCCTATCACTAGACTCAATTCTGTAAAAAAACAAAATATCAATTTATTTCAGTCGAACATTTATCCCGTGATCATTTGGTAGAAATACAGGTGTCGATCCAATACAACTCAGGCTATCGGCTCAGACCAAAGAACTCACCGACCACAACTGTATCGACATCCGCGATCATCTCTCCAACAACTCCAAACAACTCTCTCTCCATTTCACCATCGACGTCATCGTTCAAGTTAAAAAACAAAAAAAATATTATCCGGTTATTGACTTGTATGTTTTATTCATTATAGTTTTTTTATTTTTTTAATTTAATATCATTTCCACTCCCAGATTTGGTATTTCGTTTATTCTATCATATAAAAATAGCCTCAGGTTCACCATATCTGAACTGGTATCACGACAAAACGCCGTGGACAAAACGTCGCGAACAAGAACGCCGCGTGACAAAAACGCCGCGTGTTCAAGACGCCGCATGACAAAAACGCCGCGGACAAAATAATTTGAAATGAATTAGGAATAAAATGAAATGATTTGTTATTAATTAGGAATTTTAGGAATAAAATGAAATGATTTGTTATTAATTAGGAATTTTAGGAATAAAATGAAATAATTTGAAATAAATTATTAATAAATTGCTAATATTAATGGTAATAGTAATTCAAAAAATAATAAATAAATAAATAATCAAAATAATAACAGTAAATCTAATTATAATAATAAAAAATAAAAATATAATAATGATAGTAATACTTATAAAATACAACAAATAATTTCATTTTATTCCTAAAATTCCTAATTAATAATAAATTATTTCATTTAATTTCTAAAATTCCTAATTCATTACAAATAATTTCATTTTATTCCTAAAATTCCTAATTCATTTCAAATTATTTTGTCCGTGGCGTCTTTGTTCGCGGCGTTTTGTCGTGGAACCATCTGAACTTTAGGTTATTTTTACAGTGTGACAAGTTTCAAAACCCAGTCACATGAAAAAAGGCTAAAAAATAGTTGATTGTGAATATTTAGGATTTAATTAGCCTTAACATTTGGCCTCTTAACGCCCCTGATTGCCATCTTATAGATTGTTATTTTTACAACGGGATTGATAAAGATACCATTCACAGTTGTAAATCGATAAGATTAAGAAGCCACTTTATGTTGTCCCTAGGGATTCGAGAAAAGTGACATGTACCCGACTGAGTTCCTTTGGAAGGTTAAGAGTTTCAAAGTCAAAGGTTTTTCTATTAAAAATTAAATTGAAGTTATTTATTCAGAAAGTCCCTGTAAAATATATACAAGATTTTAAGAAGTTTAAGTAAAAAACATGCAAGTTTATAAATATAAATAATTATTTAAAATATAAAATTATTTATAGAATGAAATTTGAAGATTACATTTTTGAACACAATTTTAGCTTATATTATAAAATAGACAAAAGATACAAATCATGAACAAAAGCAACTGCAGATTAGAAACTTGATATGTTTTGGGGTAAAACCAATAAATCAATATTAAAATAAATAATTCACATGTTTATTTTTGATTTTTAAATATATTCTGTAACAATTTTTAATTAATATTAATGAATACAAATATTATTTATTAAATTTATTTTTTAAATAAAAAATTTATTTTTATTTACTTAATTATGTGTATTAAATAAAATATTAATCAAAACAATGAAACAGCAGTATATATAATAATTATTAATCTTAAAAATTGTTTACTTAAGAAAACATAAAAATATAATATAAAATCGATATTTTTCTGTAAAACCATCATTAATATTTCAATAAATTTTGAATAATAACTAAATTATTTGTAATTAATTTATCGATAAAATTATATCATTAAATTATTATTTATTAAAAATTATAAAAATACTTTTAAAAAATTAAAAAAAAATTTTTTAAGTAAATATAAATGTTTTTGAAATATAATTTTCAAACAGAAGTTAATTAAAAAAAGATGTTTTAGAAAATAAAATAGGAAAACCTTTATTTTGATTTTCACATTAGATTAAAAGAATAAAATAATGATAAAATAAATAAATATTTTTTCATTATTTCTATAATTATTATTATTTGAAATAAACTTTATCAAATCTATTGATTATTTGAAATAATTTTTTTAATATTATTTTATCAATATTTTTTTATTTTTATAAAGATATAATAAAAAAATGTAAGTTATGTATTAAATTTTTTTATAATAAATTTTGTTGGGTTCAAGATTAGAATTCATTAACAGCAAATTTTATTTCTATAACAATAAAAATTATTTAAACAATTTTTCTTGTGGAACTTTTCTTTTGATTTCTTTAGACCAGATTCATTATACATAAAAATATTGAAATATAAATATTGATGTTATTAAACAATTTTTATTAAACAATTTAAACAAAACATTTTTTATTAAACAATTTGATTTAAAATGAGATTTATTATTTTTTTTGATTATATTAAATTTTTAATATTTTATAAAATGTCTTTTAAATACATTTAAAAATCTACACAATTAAATTTTTATTTTATATCCTTTTTAAATTGTACTTAAGTTAACTTACACGACTTCTATCAATTTAATTGTTTTTAATTCAATATTTAATTAAAAATTTATATACTTTAAATACAAAAAAATAATTTTGAATATTTAGATTAGTTATACTCTTAAATTTATTACAAACTTTTAATGATTGTTTTATTTTAAAAAACTGTAAAGTTTTAAATACAAAAAATAATTTAGAACATTTAAATTTGTCATACTCTAAAATTTATTATAAATTTTTATTGGTTGTTTTATTTTTTAAAAGCTGTTTAAAAATTTAATTATTTATCAAATTATTAATTTACAAAATTCTTAACAACAATTTAATATTTAAAAATTATTTGTTTTTGAAAAACTTTTTTTAAAAAAAATTCATTAATTTATTGTTTGAGAATAACTTTTAAAATGAATGTTAAAAATATAATTTTCCTTAGCTTATGTATATTTTTTAAATCAATTATTTTTAAAAATCAATTATTTAACAATTCATTACAATTAAAGTTTTAGTAAATAAAAATAAGTTATTTTTGAAAATAACTTTTTAAAATTAATTAAAGATACTTTTAATTATAATTCTTTAGAAAAACTTTTGATTTTAGATATTTCTTATTTTAGAAATTATTTATAAAAAATAATTATTACAAAAATTTTAAGATTAAACCTGCTCCTCACAAGTTGTATATACATTGATTTGATACACATATATTATAATTCTTTAGAAAAACTTTTGATTTTAGATATTTCTTATTTTAGAAATTATTTATAAAAAATAATTATTACAAAAATTTTAAGATTAAACCTGCTCCTCACAAGTTGTATATACATTGATTTGATACACATATTTAAGATACACTTATATACACATATTTAAGATACACATATTTGATACACTTAAGAAATTAAGAAAAGAACTGATGGATTACAAGCTATTGCAGCAAATTTCAGTGAAATTAGGGGATATCATCAAATGCTACTCCGGGACCGATGATTATTCAGAGTGGATCTCCAAGTTTGAGTGGGTTGTGTTTTTGCAAAACCTGTCGGATCTTGAGACTGTATTGCCGCTGTTACTTTCAAAGAGTACATTTTTGGTAATTACCGACTGACCGATAATTAATAGGCTCCCTAGAAAGAGCATATGAAGAACTATGTCCCAGAAAACTCGAAGACGGTGAACCAGTGGATGCATATGTTGCTGATGTTGGGAACGAGAAATTTCTCAATCAACATCAGGCCGATTCATTACGGGGGCACTGAGTCTGATGGAAAATTTCTCGGGATCTGAAATAAAATAAAATGATTATTAAATAAATATAATATTAATTAATTAAAACTAACCTTAATTGATTTTGGACTTTGATCTGAAATAAAAAATATGATTATTAAAATTAATTGAATAAAAAGCTTACCTAATTGATTTCACCTTTGATCCTGAAATTAACAAAAACAATTATTATCTATGTAATTAGAAAACTTACTTAATCTATCTGACCTTTGATCGTTGTTCATCTAAATGAAAATGTTGTTATTTTTATTTGATTAAAATAAAAAACTTACTTGATTGATGTGGACTTTGTTGTCGACAGATAACTGCAGGAGCTTATAGTGCCTGCCGAAACTGTTGACACAAAGTCCAGCGGTCTCGAAATTTATGTGAAAATTTCGAAAAAAATTACTATAAATTCGTTTCAATCTGTTATTTGTTCAGAAAGATTTTTGTCTAGTTGTTGATTACAAATTAATATATTTTTCAATCTTCATTTTTTTTGAGTTTTTTAATTTTAATTTTTTTAGAGGTTGATGGAGTATAGATATAAATTGGACATATGCTAAAATATATTGCTGGGAGCCGATAAGTTGATAGTTACCGGTAGGTGCTCATAGTGCCTGCCGTGATTGTTAACGATCTGACAGTGAATATGAAAAGATTTTGAAAGGGAATTGAAGACAGATGATCAGTTGATAGTTACCGGCGGGTGTTCATAGTGCCGGCCGAGTATATTGATGATCTGGTAGTCGAAAGAAATTGTTCTCTATAGAACATCTTAAATTTCACCGTCAATGAGTCTAATAATCAAACCTCCATCAACCTCAACTTTTTTTTGTTGTCATTGTTAAATTTTTAATATCAATGTCGGATAATTGATGAACATTTATAGTTTTAAGTTTATTTATATTCTTTTAAAATATTTAAAGATTATTCAGTAGATATAAGAAATCATCAAAATATAAAGCAACATGATATCAATAGAGATTTGTTCCCCTAGACAGGAGATGGATGAATATTTACAAAAAAAAGTTTACGAGGAACCCGGAAGGTATTTGATTTTGTTCACTGGTAAAGCATTGGGCCAGATGAACATAATCGGGTACGATACGAACCATTTGCCTGTGTTAGAAGAGGAAAGGTAGATGATGTTCGTATCAAAATAATGTGTTGGGTTTATAATAAAAAAGAAATAATGCATGGAAGATAATAAAGCCCAACACTGACATAAAGAGATTAGTGCATATAATTGATAAGTAGAGATATGATTGATGTTATCAAGAGACCAATATCCACTAAGCAGCTGCGGATTCGTACCTGGATGATATTATTATAGATCGAAACAGAGTCAGTAGTCAATGGGTGTTAAGTTTGCTCAAGAGTTTCGGAATATAGACAAAAACGGCCAAGAAGCTGTGCGAAGATAGAATTCTAGGACTGGGGATGCATGAGGAAAACTGAGTAATGAGATGGAAACGGGAAAATGTGTTTCAAAAAGTAAGTGAAATTGACGTAAAATATTATGGTGTCAATGAGATTGAGATACTGCGTGATTTTACAACAGTATTTTGGTGGGTGAAATCTGTTGTTGTGGTTGATAAACTGGTGTACCTTTAAGGACTTTCCGAAGCATTAGTAAAAAGACGCCTGCTTCTATTGGAGTAATTAATCAAAGAATGTTAGGTTGAGTAAAAAACGCTGTTAGTGAAATCGACCGAGATCAAAATCGATGCTTTGACTTGAGTTCCTTCCTACTGGTAGTCGATTGATCCGAAAGCAGTGCAGTGGACAAAAAGCGAGTTAGACGTGATAAAATATTTACACCATCTCTGTGGCGAAACAACACAATATGGAGGTGAAAATTATTTCCCAATGCCTTGATTGCGGACCAAGCCTTTTTTTGATTTTGAATCGATTGAATGATGATAGTGCTGAATCTATAGTCGCAACACTATTAAAGTTTTACTGAACTTACTCAGTGAATTACTGTGTGAAAACGAGAAGTATTTCAGAGCAGACAAACTTAAAATTCTGTAAAAGTTTGGAAATGTATTTATTAATTATCGCTGCGCACATGGACCGTCTCGAAATTGTTTTCTTAAAATCAAATAAATGACCTATGAATGTTCAATGAAATGTTTAAAGAGAATGGCGTAGGAATCAAGTGGTAACGTGTAGAATGTGATATTTTACTACAATATAACACCTAAATATGGGACGAGCAACAAACCAGTTCCTTGTAATTAGATTTATCAGTAAGAATTGCTCTTCCCGATAGTGAATTCGGATCGAAGATCATACGATGGAAGTGACTTTGCTCCTGGTGATCAACTCTACGTTAAATCTGGTGTAGCCCGAAGTAAGGAAATATTTAAGTTTCAATACTTTAAAGTATTGTCTTTATCATCTCATTTTTGTTAAATTGGAAGAAAAATTAAATGAACAGATACTCATATTCTTCTAGATACTCATCCGAGTATAGGAATCATTGTTTGAAAACCTTGGTTATGCGTACATCATTGTTCATCTTATAATGCCGTATGAAAATAATTGACCTTTTCTCTTAATAGTATGGTTAGTCGAGTTGTTTATTTAATAATTTAATTAATAATTTAAAATTTTTTTCCATAATATGATAAATAATAACAAATTTTATTAATAATTCTTATCATTGTGAAGTCGATTAGAAACCATACAAATAGCTAATTTTATAACCAATCTTAAAAAGCCAAAAATTTTATATTAAAATAATTATTATACATTGAATTGAACATAATTGAAAATTAATAAAATAATAGAAAAATATGAATATTCTAAAGATTAATGCATTATATAATTTGTAGATGACTTATAATAAAATATAATATAATATAATATAATATAATATTCTTATCTTCAAATATGATACGTTTCAAAGGTTGAAAATTATATTTTGTCTGTAATTCTCAGCTGATTTCATGAACAATTTATTGAACTAAAACGAATTAATAATATTAACTGTTTGTTTTCTTTTATAAATCTTGTTAATTTTCAAATAGGAGAATTAGTTTTGTCAGCATTAAAGTTTTTTTTACAACACGATCTTTTGATTTTAATACATTAATTATTTTCTGTTTTAATTACTCTAATTCTTTATTTTTTTTATTATAAAAGTAAACAACAAAAATTTTAACAAAACTGAAATAAATTAAATTTATTCATTTAACATGAGTTACGAATTTGACTACAGAAATATTTATAATGTTAATTAATTAATAATTTTCACATTTGAATATTTGCATTACTTTTTATCTCAACCTTTAAATATTTATGAAAATATAAAATATAAAATATATATTAATATATATATATATATATATATTATATATATATATTATATAATATATATTTATAATAAAATATAAATGATATTTAAATAAATTTAAATTTTGAAGTATTAAATCATTAAATGCCAAATCATGCATTAATATCAATAAGGTATCCTGTATTATTAGTATTCATTAATTATTAATTATTATAACATTATTGAGCCAAGAAAAACTCCAAAATTTATTTTATTATAATTTTAATAATAAAAATAAATATCGATTTAATTTTATTATTTTTAATTTATACGTTATATATATATATATATATATATATATATATATATATATATATATGTATATTTATATATTTGAAATATAATTTTAAATAATATTATCATTGATCAGATAAATTTTTCTTTTAATTTATTGTAGTGTGAAAGTGAAAAGGTTTTGCCCCAAACGACTGTCAATCTTTCAATAAATTTGTTGAATTCATATCATTCCTATAAATCTTTACGTTCACATTAAATTGTACAATAAACAGAAATACTTAATTATATTTTACTTCAGTTAATTATGATTTACTACATCCATCGTTGTCTTTTTTATTCTAGGAAATTTTAGATAACTGTGCTTTAGTAATCGTTGAAATATATTATCTAAATATATCAATGATCCGATTACATATCTTTTATGCGTAGTTTTAAAAACTTTTATATAAAATTACAAATATGGGTTTAAGAAAATTCATCGAAAATCGAATTAACTGAACGACAATGTTTTCCAAATCCATGTGAAAGAGTTAAAATGTAATTCTAAATGCCAAATATAAACATATCATTAACTGAAAAGCCTTTAGTAAATAGACAAATAAAATATATTTTGATAAATATTCGTTTAATTAATAAATAAATTTGACTTATAAATAAGTAGATATTTTTAAAAATGTTCTATAAGAAAATCCCTCATTTTTGAGGTAATTCTTTTAGGGATAAAGGGTCGCATCCATGGAATTTAGAAACCTGTTTTTGAAGGCTTTTTACTCCATCAATTTTTTTCAAACTTTGCACATTTACTCATTGTCGATGTCAATAAATGATTATGTGAAAACTTGATCAAACTAGTAAATCGTAAAAATCTTTTGTAAAAAAAAACGTTTTACGATTATCCACAAATGTTTAAACTGTATTAAATATCAATATTTTGTTTTTATCCTTCCATGCTTTATAATAAATTTTTTACGTTATTAGTTATTATTTAATTGAAAAATGAAGTTGTAAATTTTTTTGTATGAAATTTTTCTTCTACAAAAAGTAACAAAAATAATTCTGTTGGCCAAGTAGAATTCTGTCCGCATAAAGAATGGATATGAATTTTTTTTGATTTACTAGTTGTTCTTAGGCATGGCAGGGGCACCACGTCGTAGAAGAAATATTGGTGCATCAAACTAAGTGTTGCTTATTATGTATTGCATCTAATACATTAGAAATTAGAATACTGAAGCCACAATTTTCCGACCCTTGGACTATTCAAACAAAATTACTATTTCTATTTTTTATCGCATTTAATTTCAATTTATTTTAATATACGTTATTTAATTAGTTGATCCAACTTTTCTACGACTTCATCGTTTGAGGAATACGGGAATTAAGAGATAAATTTCGATAAACTAAAACTGGTGAAATAAACTATCAAAAAGCAAATACTGGGTGATAATTTAAGTACGAAATGTACATTCAATGAAAGAAAGATAAAAGTAGTTTTGTTTATATACACAGAAAAATCAAGATTAAAACAAATAATTAGCTTTTTGGTGGATGTTAATTGTTATCTTATACATTATACGAGATGTTACGAATACAGTAGGGAAATCAAGTAACTTGAGAAAAATGAAAATAAATAGAAAAAGCATATGTACTTAATAGATAGAGGTTACGTTTGATTTTTTTTAGTATCCCACAACTTATATGAAGTAAAAAGATATATTTTCATATGATATATAAATGATTTTAGTCTCAAAAATATTTAATTAAGTTGAATCAAATTTAACAATTAATAAAAGTTAAAATATTACACTAATCAAACACTGATGCAAGAACAGATAGTTATAGAACCAGAAAATACCACTGGGGATCAACATAGGTACGAATAGGTTGAGGTTTTTAAATTGATACAAATAAAATGTTACTCACGGTATTAACCAGGAAGAAAATTAACGATTATCATCGATTATGATTGAGGTAATATTTTCTCCAGTCAGATATGATCGACAGGAGAATCGCCAGTATGATATCGTCGATTTGCAGGACAGTCATTGACAGTTTTCTTCGGGGATTGGGAATAAGGAGGAGTTTGAAAATGTTATTTGTCTCCAAAATAATCAAACACCGAAATTTACTGTATATGTAAACGTCAAAATGTCAATGTGACCTGATGGAACTTTTACTTTTCTTTTTATAGTTGTAAGGATAAATAACTATATTTATATCTATATTATTTTTACTATACTAAGATAAAATTTACAATATTATAATAATGGATCCAAAATATTCTGATTTAAGTCTCTTGATGATTTTTGTTTAAATAAACAAAAACGCGCACTTTTTTAAATAAGAATAAATTTTGCAATTTATTTTGACTTTTAATTATTGATGGAAAATTCTTACAATAGTCAAAAGGCAAAAAAACTCGATAAAAATTAAAATAAAGCATACAGTAAAAAAAAGCAATTTTTTAAACATGGATTTACGCCTGACATTTTATTTGGGAATTTTAATTTGTAATTCTACTAATATAAATTAATTGTGATCAAATAATCGATCTAAAATTTAAAATTAAATTTTTAAAATCCTCTTAACGACATTTAGTCGTTAAGATGAAAATAATAATAAATAATATGTAAATAAAATAATAGTAAAACGAAAAAATTAAAAAATTAATATAAATAATTTAACAAAAACTCTGCGGTACATATTGACAGTACTAATGCTGAAGTGTCTCAGTTCTCTTGTAATTGTTGGATAATATGAAATTAAAAATCTTAGAAAACTATCTTAAAAATGAATAAAATGTGATTTTCTAGATGTTTTTTTTAAAATTAAGAAATGTCTAATTCTAAAAATGTGTTTTATGTGCTTTATACACGAGACTATACTATCATTGGATTAAAATGAATTTATTTCCTTTTTCTTAAAAATTAAGTAAAAATACATTAAAAGCAATCAATGATGACTATCATTTACCGTTTGAGAAAATGATATGTTGACTTTATAGTTCCGTACTTCACGAGGTAACGGAGACAGACGGTAAAGATAACAATCAACATCATCCAAAAGCTCGTCTTTGAGATCACATTTCTCACTCTCAATGCTCAATCCCATCGTCAGGTCAGTCCACACCATATATTAAACTAACACATTATACGATACTATTCAATAATTAAAAAAAATATTTCCTTCTATATTAATCATTCAATAATATTTTACTATACAATAAAACTAACGAAAATAATTTCTTTTCAAAAACTGATTAAAATAAATTTATCATTTCAGTTTTCTACAAGAACAATATTGTCTTTTTTTCCTTCAAATATTTCCTATATTTAATTTCTAAATTATTCAAATAATAACAAAAAATGCTTTTCATCAAGTAAAAAAGTTATTCTATTGTGAACAAGAATATAAAGATATATATATATATATATATATATATATATATATGTATATATATGTATATATAGTGGATTATTTTTTTTCCACATTTTTTTCCTTCTTGTTTCAGTTGAATAAAAAATCCAGTAAACATAAAATGTAAAGTATAAATTACAATTAATTGAATGGAGCAAATGTATACTTATGCTCACCAGAAGACAACGATCGAACAATTTCTGGCTCGATATTATTTTCTCATTAATAGTAATTAGAAAATGTCTATCATTAATTGCTTCTACCGAACATCACCGTTCCAATATTTTCATGTCCAATTTTGAGATGTCTGTAACGATGAGAAAGATAATTGTTTTGATATTAGTTATTCATTACTGAAACAAAATAAATTTCAATGTTAAATTATATTTTTTTTTAAAAAAAGATTATCATTGTTTATATTGTGAGGTTTTGTTTTTTTTAATTTGTGGAAAAGATTTGATTTTTTGTTTTGTAATTTTATGTTTCATTGTTCTTGTTGAGTTCTAATTTAATTAATTAATTAATTAATTAATTAATTATTATATTTTGTTGTTTTTTTAAAATATTTTTTATTTGTATTTTTGTTTTATCAATTTAATTTTTTTCATTAATTAAATTAATTTTTTATTGTGGTAAAGTAATTTTGATTATTTTTTTTAATCTTTGTATTTGTAAATATAAAAAACATTTTTGTCAAATTGATATATATATATACCTAATCCTATTTTACGCAATATTTTTTACGCGACTTGATATTGCGGCACAAATTCTTTTTAGTGCGATTTTTTTCCCTTTAACGCGATTTCAGTGTTAAAAAAATTATGTCATCAATATATTGTTATGTCATCTAAACACGCTCAATAGGGTTTTTGAAAGACTTGTTAATCTTAGGATCTAAAGATCTGATATAAAGTGTTTCACAGGCCACCCTCTCCCAATAGTTCTTAAACCGAAAACACAGAATTTTAAAATTATTTATGTTTATATTTTCGTTTGAATTACAACCCTTTCTGTGATCTGCAATATTACTCCCATCTACATTACGACCGTGTTCTTGGAATATTCGGACTTCTCTCCAATGTATGTGACATTACACCCATTACATGTAAATTTATATACGAGATCCTTCATAAAGATTTTTTTGGGACAAAAATTGTACAAACAACGGTGTATTACAGAATATATTGTTCAAAATTTATTTTATTTTAATCTACAATAAAGTCTCCATTGTGTAGAATAACTTCTTTCCACAGTGAAACCAACTATTTTATGCATCATTTGTAAAAGTTTTCATATTTTGATTTTAAATACTCATCAAGTGCATTTTTGAGATCATCAAATGAGATAATTTTTTCCTACCAGAACGTGATGAAAAGACCTAAATAAATGATAATCTGAAGACGCTAAATCTGGGCTATACGGAGGGCGAGGCAGAAGATCCCAGTTAAATTCTTAATTTTTTGCAGCGTCTTCTTTGAAGTATGCGGTTCCGGATTGTTTTTTCTATTTGAAATTGCAAATAAAATTTCTTTGATTTTGCATTTAAACGAGTTAGTTGTTCTACATCCGTACCAGGTTTTAATAACTCATAGTGAACAATACCTTTTGTATACCACCAAGCGTATATAGATACCTTTTATGTATGAAATTTAGGTTTCGTAGTCGATTTTGAATCTTTTCCAGGAGAAATTTAAGTCTTTTCCTTTGGGATTGTCGTATAACATCCATTTTCGTCTCCCATGAGAAGTCAATCCAGAAAAGGCTCATTTTTTGACGCTCATTTTTTGACGCTTATTTTTTGACGCTCTACGAGCGAATTGCAAATGGAAAATCTTTGAATTTTGTTGCTTTTGCTTAAATCATATGGAACCCATCAACTGGCTTTGCTTGTTTTCCTCATTGCTATTAAATGTCAATGGATTGTCTTCCTACCTATGTCTGTTTCAGCGCTTAATTCGTCCAGGGTCATTGTTGGATTTTCATTCTCTTCAAAACGCAAATTTTCATCATCTACAGCTGACGGTCAACCAGATCTTTCTTCCCTTTTCACATTGAAATCACATTCTTTAAATTTTCCAAACCATCTCTGACACTTTTGAACATTCAGAGGTCCAGGATAGATGCATTAAGTTTTCTTCTCACCACTGTAGCATTTTTTTGTCTTTGTTAAATTAGTAAAGCATAGAATTTCAAAAATGGTCTTCGGATAGTTGATAGCTTACCATGTTTTTTCTTATCCAAATTAATTATACCTTCTTCAAAATATTTTTAAATATATTATGTATAAAATGCACGTGCTGAAATAAATCTAACAAATTCATTACAAATCAATAATAAAAAAAGACATTACTTATGACATTACCTTATATATATATATATATATATATATATATATAAATATATGTCAAGTAAGGAAGATATAAATTATTTAAAAGAAATTTAATAAAATTCTTTCTAACATTCTTTTTATACATTTTTGATTTTAAAAAAATGAATGGACTGTTTATAATGAAAATATTACGTTTTGAAGAAGTGTGAAATATGTTGATTCTTATGAAAAGTGGAAGTGTACGAAAATATAACAATCTCTTCTTAAATCAAAGATTTGGAAACGCTTACTTGAAATTTTTTTATATTTTCTTGAATTTCCATATTGTTTCAGTTACATACTGATGCAAAGTAGTATATAAACTTTTATAGAAATAAGAAAAACAGATAAACAAAGTTTTATAATTTACACCACAAATGCACCACCATTGCTTTGAACTTAAATTTGAAGAAATTAAAACCCTTTTCTAAGAGAAATTTCTTCACAATTTTCTTCACATCTTTTTAAAATTCTAATCCATCCTTTAGCGAATGCTTCTAGAGCAACAAAAAAAATTGTTGAATAATTTAACAAAGTAATGTTTTACTCTAACCTTTAAAACGTATCATATTTGAAGATTAGTATTATATTATATTATACTATTATTATGATATAATATAATATAATATAATATAATATAATATAATATATGTTAAAATCAATGCTAAATAACAGAAAATTCATTTCATCTCTTTATATTCAATTATAATAATAATAATTATCATTATTATTAATTAACGATTTAATAAAAGATTAAAGTATTTAATATTCGAAACATCATTGAACTGATCGAATCAAGTTACTTAATTAAATTATAATATTGAGTAAACTGAGTAAAAATGTATTAAGTAAAATTTTTATATTTACCGTATTTATCTCACTATAAGTCGCAACCCATTTTTTTAAAAATTTAGAAAATTAAATTCAACAGCGTAAAAGTCGCACTAGCGTATAAGACGCATATTTTTGTGACTTGAAAACTTGAATCAAAAACTTATTTTAAATTATGCAAATGAAGAAATCATGAAATTTAAATTAATATTATTTTAATTTTGACTTTAATTATTTTTGTTTTATTAAAATAATTTGAATTTAAAATCCACGTTAAAAATAAAGAAAACAAGAAGTTCGTTTACGGTCGAAAGAAAATGGGAAATTATTGCTTATGCTGAAGCACATGGTAACAGAGAAGCAGAAAGAGAATTCAATGTAAATGAAAGAAACATTCGGGATTGGAGAAAATCGAACAATCTTTTAAACGTAATGCAGAAAAAAGAGTGCAAAAAGAGGGAGATTTTCACATTGGCCCGATTTTGAAAAGGTCGTTAAAAAGTATTTAATTGAGAAAAAAGAGAAAGGGTTTAAAGTTTCTACAATCGATATTAGATTAACAGCGAAAAAAATGGCAAAATATGATTTTAATATAGAAAATTTTAAAGGAACGAATGGTTGGTGCACAAGATTTATGAAAAGAAATAATTTAAGCATGAGAGCAGTAACTTCAGTCGGGCAATCGTTGCCAGCTGATTGGAAAGAAAAAAGAATCATTTTGACTTTTTATTAAAGATAAAAAGAGAGATATCGATTTGAAGCATCTTGGGAATATGGATGAAGTTTCTGTTAGTTTCGATATTCCGGATACAAGGACAGTTGATGAAAAAGGAAAAAAAAGATATTCTGATCAAAACAAACGGAAATGAAAAATATAATTTTACAGTGATATTAACTGTAACTGCCGATGGAAAAAAAATATAAACCAATGGTGATATTTAAAAGACTAAAGATGCCCAAAGAAAATTTTCCAAAAGGAATTATTGTTGAAGTCAATAAAAATGGATGGTCAAATAGTGAAATAATGAAAAAAATGGACGCAAAAAATTTGGATAAAAAGAAATGATTCCATTTTTAAGCCAAAATAACTTTTAATATACGATTCGTCATCTTATTGAGGAAGTTAAAAATGAAGTCAAAAAATATTCTGAACTTGCAGTGATCCCTGGTGGCCTCACTAAAAGCCTTCAACCACTTGATCTATCAGTAAACAAATCGTTCAAATCCAAGCTAAAGATACATTGGGAAAATTGGATTATCAATAGTTGTACTTATATATTTACACATTTACAACAAAACGGGGAAAATCAAAAGAGCGACATATTCAGAAATATGCGATTGGATTGTTAAAAGCTGGGCAGATGTTACACCACAGTGTATTAAAATAGATTTAAGAAAGCAGGGATTCAAACTTATGATGAAAATATCGAAGGTGATGATGATTCAGAAATTGAAACTGGAAGTGAGGATAAAGATTTACAAGAAATCCAAACGGAATTTTTGCACATTTTCGAAACACATGAAATAATAGATGATGGAGATTTTGATGGGTTCGAGGAAATCGAATAATCTTACAATAAAATTATTGGTTTTCTTTTTATATATTGATGTTTTTATTTTTATATAAGTCGCACACGCGTATAAGTCTAACCAATTTTTTTTTAATTTTCATACTTTTTTTTCATATAAGTTGCGGTTTATAGTCCGATAAATACGGTAAGTAAAATGAATATGAATATTTAATAATAGTAAAAATAATTATATTAATGTAAATATAGATATATTACTAATTTATTTATTTATACTAAATTTATATATTATAAATAATAATGATATGGAGATTATAAAACGTTGTTTAACATTGTTATGACGGTTTGACTATCATTTTACACCAAAATCAGTTATAAAGATTTAATTGACAACTTTACCGGATATTATTTTTACAATGGACCATCAAAGATTCATAAATCCGCCTTTTGTCGTATAATTATATACATAAATATGACCAAATATGATATAGAAAAGTTCGGATTTTTAAAACGATTTTCTATTCAAAGATTTGAATTTTTTTATATTTAACGAAAATTACTGGACGAAAAGCAGATAAAAAATACTTTAAATATATAATATCTTTGACAAAGATTTACCCGAGATATTAAAAAATAAGGAAGACTTGAATGAGCACAAATTCAAACTATCGCAAAAATATAATCAATAGAAATTTTTTAAAGAAGAAATAAAATAAAAATTTTTACATAGATATAAACGTACAATAGCTAAAGATTGTACATTATTCATTATGGATATTGTAAATATTTATGAAAATTTACTTTATTAAGTTTTATATTTACGCAATGAAATTAGGAAATTAAAGGAAGGGTTCGTTATGAGGGGATCACAGTGATTTTTCGACGATATTCTTACATATATATTTATGTCAACAAATGTGATACACCAACAAAACCTCCAAGGACACATAAAAGAAAACTTCTAATTTAGTGTTTCTCAGACTTTTTGAGTTTGCTCAACCTGTTTGACTTCAGCTAACGTGGAAGTACTCTCTTATGATTATCAATAAAAGAATTTCATGTTTTGTATGATGTATTTATCCAAATGTTGTTTTGTTGCAAAGGATGCCGTGAGCAATTTACTACTTTTGTTCTTTTAAGCGTTTACATATATTTAGTCAACAATAATTTGAAATTTTTAGAATAGATATTTATTAAAGCATTTTAAAATAAATAACGTTGGACATGTTTTGATCACAATTTTTGATGATCTTCAGCAACTTTATTTGTGTTGTAGTACTATGTCACTTTATTATTATTTTTTAATAATTTATTTAATTTTCACAAAATAAATGATAACAATATTTTAAAAAATAATATTTTATAATGATAATTTTATTTGTTAATATTTTTATCATGGTTGTATATCTTATGTCTCATTTATCCACCATAAAAACTCCTTGATGTTTTTTACAATATCGAAAATCTTTGGTTTATTTGCAATCTGCATTGTATCTTTAGCTCTTTTGTATCGTTCCTCACTGGTCACTTTTCAATCAAATTTGGCTTCTAAATTACATACTTGATAAAATTGTTTTTCTGGTTCCATCCCTTTATTTCCTATTTTCGTCCAATGTAACTCGATTCTGAACGCACTCTGTAGTTCTGTGCCTACAAATAATTCTGGTTTTATGTTTGCTACTACCGTAAAATTTATATTTCTCCATTTTCTTTAATTTCTACCTCCACCGACATTTTACCAATGCAATATAATTGAATGTTATCTGCACAGTATAATTTGTTGTCTATTTTTCTAATTTCACATCTATTAGCTTCTTAAAAAATCTTCGTACTAATTATTTTTTCTCTTGCATCAGTATTTAATATACAGTCTTCAGTGACACGCTGTATCTTCACTTTTACTCTTGTTCGACTCTGAATGTTAAAGTTTCTAATATATTCAGTCTTCCATTCATCTATGGATATGATTTTAGTTTCTACTTTCATATCTCTATCTCCAATCGGTTTCTACAAAACTTTCTCTGATATCGTCTTCATACACTTCTTTATTTATAAATTTCTATACTCTATCCTTCACACTTGCTTCAATTTCTTTGTCGTTTTTATATGGTATATCACTACGTCTATAGTATCATCTATACTACTTCTGTTATAAATAGTGATATTTTGGAGTCAAATGCGCTTTTCAATTTATTATCCTCAATCAATTTAAAAACCTCAACCTATTTTGACACCTCTTGCATTCGATATTTAAACAGACTCTTCTAAGGTGTCTCTGTTGTCAGAACAGCCATAACATCCAACAAGCCTTCTGTCTGTGTAATTTCTTATAATATGTCCTTCCATTCTACATCAAAATGTATCCTTGTTTCTTGTTGTGTATTTACTTCAGTGGAGTCATTTCCCTTCTCCCAGTTATTCTGTTTATATTAACTCTATTTTGTATCCCATTATCTTTTACTATACTTACGTTTTCTGTCACAATTTTAATATCGTGCACCGCTTTAATCTTCGTCTTTATATCCAATACTCCTTTCGCCTTGTCTTATCGCACTTCCTTCTTTATATCTACATTGTCGCAGCAATTTTTCAATAATGCTTCCGTGAGACTTTCTTTTGATAAATCTTGTTTCTAAATTCTTTCATAAAGTTTCTCTATCTTTTTGATTCTTTCTCGATTCTTAAAAATTGAAAAAGAAATGTCTCACATTATTCTATGTATGTTTCTACATTATCTTCTTTCCTGAATTTTTCAGGAAGTAATTGATTTTTAAACATATCCTTTTTAGCTTAAATTGCCATGTTATTTGCATTCATATCGTTTTCAAAATTTCAATAAGAATTCATAATTATCAAATTTTTTTGATAAGTTTTGTGAGGAATATTTTCGAATGGTGTTTATTGTAGTTTGTATTTGGTATATGCAATTTTTAGGATTGTGTTTCCCCAACAACGATGGAACATCGATATTTTAAAAGTTTTAAATCATATGATTATTCGGACAATTTCGAAATTTAAATAACAATTTTAAAATTAAATTAATATATTTTAATCGAATATTTAAAATCTATTTGAAATTGATTTAAAATATTTTAATAGTGGATTGTAACGTAAAGATTTATTTAATCATAAAAAGTATATAAAGTGAATTAAAATATTTTTGAAAATAATTTTAAAATATTTTAGTAAGGAATTTTCATTTAAAATTGTTCGAATAATTAGAGGTTTAGGAATAGAATTAAAATTTATCAACAGGAACGATATTTGAATACGAAGGTTTTGTGGAGAATTGTCCTGGAGGCAATTCGAGTTGTGATGTCAATAAAAGTAGTGGAAATCATTTTAGTGTTCCTAATAGTTTTAAAAGTATGGAATTAAAATGTTTTTATTTTTGTAATTTTAAGTTACCCTTTTTCTTATAAAATTTATATAGAGTTTTTGGATTAATGAATTTAATTTATTTTTTTAATTTTTAAAATAATGATATTAAATTCGAATTTTTTAAATAACTTATTTAGTGAGAATAAATTTTAACTAATCCCATATATATATATATATATATATATTTGTCTCACAATGTTATCATTTAAAACTCAAAGTACTCCAAAGGATACTTGTGCCCATAGTACTCCATCGAAATTCTACCAGGGGTACTTGTACTTTATTACTTTGTAAATTTAATGCACAAAATCTTATTTGACAATGAAACTTTATGATACAAGTATAATAAATGTCAATACTCATCTTTAGCTCTCATTCTTTAAAACAAGGATGTCGTTTCCTCAAATCTCTATAGAAAGAATGTATCATAAACACCATAAATCGTTTTTGGTTGTGGAGTAATAAAAGGAAATACAAAAAGAATCATATTTTAGTTTGAAGGTGTAATATATGGATTTCAATGAGTGGCATTAACGAATTGCAATGTTTACCTTATCAGATCATATGATTAGTATACAATATGTCTACAAATCTTGGTATAACCCTTGTGACTGAGAATCAATATATTTATTTTAATAAAGTTTTTTTAATATTAAAAATACTAAAAAGAATATGGGGGTGATAATATGTAAACCTCCTTAGCCGCTATTATTTAATAAGTGACAATTTAAAAAGTAAAATGCAAAAAATATATAAATTTTATATAAATATTATAAATAAATATTATTAATAACGTGAAGGGTTGCTTTAACCATATGATGAAGATTTAGATTTTTATTAAGTTGAATTTGAATTTGAATTAAGATTAAAAATTTTTGATTAACAAAAGTCACAACTTCGATCGAATGTATAATAAGAAAATAAAACAAAAGATTAAAGAATAATGCTTGGAAGCAACCCGCAGGATTTTAAAAATATATAAAAAATAACTTTTAGATAATGTGAATAATTTCTTCAACCAAAATATTACCAAAGAAAAAGAATTTTAAAATGTGTTTAGTAAAGAATTTGTAATACAAATTACTTGATAAATATATCAAATGTATCGTAGAAAACATAAATTGAAAAGAAATCAAAAAATTGTGCAGCGCCCTACTATCGTGCTGTGATCAACGAACCGGGTATCATGAAGTCATAATGGATTAAACCTGCGACAAACTACCAAACACTTACAATCAGCTTCTTTTGGTGAAATCCGTGCTTCGGACTGTGGTTTGGTGCTTCATTCGTGTCCACCCACCTTGCGGAACATTTTCGATTTTCATATTGTATCTACTTTTCATCACATATGGCGATTCGATTCAAAAATTGATCCCATTTATAACAAGAAAGAATCAACAACCAAACATCCAAACGCTTTTGTTTCTGCTTTCAATTTAACTCATGTAAAATCCACTTATCCTACTTTTTCACTTTACCAATTTGATCCAAGTAATTCAATATTGTTTGCTTTATAAAATCAAACATTAGCGATAAGTCATGAGCTCTTTGTGATGGATCTGACTCAGTGGTTACCCTTAGTTCGTCATTTTCTACCACCGTTCCTGGAGACCACGAGACTCATTAGTGAGATTAAAATTACCTTTCACGAAGTCATTATTATATTAATGTATTATTTTCTCATTACTCTTTTAAATCTTTTCTTGAAATATAGAAATAATCTTAATTTCATTTAATTTGTTATTCAGAGAATATATTAATTTTAAAATTTCAATTTTCGTTCATAAAAAATGGATTTCTTTCAAAATATTTTTCTGCTTTTATTCTTCAATTTAATTACAAAATGTGAAATTATTTTGTTAATCATTTATTATCTTGTTTTTCTATTAACAATTATATCTTGATTTATCAAAATTTTTATTAATCTTACATTTCATTTATTAAATTTTTAAAAGAAATAAGGAAATATTTTTCTTAATTATTCATCAAATTTTAATTTTTATTTCCATTTATAATATTTATAGTTATATATTTATAGTTATTGCATTCTTTTTACAATTCATTTTCCAAACACCAAAAAACATCTGATTATCTTCAAAAGCAGTGGTTCTTAACCTGCTGTCCGTGGACCCCTAAGGCGTCCGTGAAGTATATTTCAAAGGTCCGCCAAAAAGAATTAGTTTTTATTTCTAAAAGTTTTTAGTTTATTTTAAAGCAACACAAAATAAAAAAGGATGTATTTTTATTTATATCTATTAAAGAAGAATTCTTATTTTATTATTTTCTTCTGCAAACTACAAAAAGAGTGGACGTAAGAGCAGTGTTAAATATATTTTTTTTAAAACACGATTTTTAATGAAAAAAAACTTTACATCTGGTTTTTTCGGGTTGATAAAAATAGAATTTCCAAACGTTCTTGTTACTCATTGACAAGAATTGGCAATAAAAACACTTCCAGATAATTTAAAAGAAGTATAATAAATTTTATTACAATTTTGAATTTTATTAGAAACAGGTCTATTAAAAGTACGACAAAAATATATATTGAGTAATTATATTGTACTATTTTATTTTTTTTATTTTATATATTAAGGGGTCCATGTCTGAAAACAATTTCAAGGGGTTCACTTTATTAGAAAGGTTAAGAACCTCTGTTCTAAAGGAATTAGAAAATAAGTTTCTTTTTCATACTTATTATGAGGGGTTAATTTTAAATTTTTATTTCGCCTGAATAGTTTATTATTTTTTTAATTTAAAGGGTTAAATATTTTTATGTTAATTTGCTATTAAATATTTTTAAAAATTAAAAATTATATAATAAAAGAAAATCATAAAAAAGTAATATATTTATTTAAAAATAAAAAATATCTTTAATGTATCTAAATAATATTAAATATCTTAAAATTAAAAATGTCAAGAAAACAAAAATATTAAATATTTATTTATAAATAAAAATGTTTTTAATAAGATATTTTAAAAATTGATTTTGAAAATAAAGTTTAAATAATTTTTTGAAATAAATTTTCGAAATAAATTATCAGGGTTTTAAAAATTAAATCGAAAAAAATTAATAGATTAATTTGGGTCGAGATAWTTAAWTTAAATTAACAGGAAAATTTGTTTTAGAAATGTGAATTGTTATAGTAATAAATTTTTGGTGGTGTTAAATTATGGCTTTAGAATGTGATAATAATGAAAGTGGCATAAACGCTACTTACACTTATCATAAATAAAATTTTATTATTTAAAATATGGACGATGTAAAAATGTTATACCTTCATAAAAAATTAAAATAAAACTTATTAAAAAATATAAATTTTAAAGATAAAAAACACAAATAAGTTGAAAAACAGTATAAAAAATGCAAAATTAAAGTTGATATTTACTTTAATAAACTCTTCTAAAAAATTAGCTCTAAAAATGAAAAATTAATTTTAGAAAAATTAAAAAAAAATGATATCAATATAAAATTAACTTAGAGATTCCAGAAAAATCTCAATTAAACTTTATTTTTATTTAAAAAAATATATTTATATGATGCATTTATTCATATATTGGGTTGAACAAAAAGTCATTGCGTTTTTTACTAAAATATTTATTATCAAAAAATGACATGGATGAACAAATATTTTTACAAGATATACTGTCCATTATTTTCAATCACTTTCTTCCACCTTTCCGGTAGCATCATTATTACTAATTCATCAAAACCTTTGACTTTGTCCGCAAAAAAGCCGTCTAGGAACGATTTGATGTCATCATCACTGGCGAATGTTTTTCTGTTTAAGGAATTCTGCAGTGATCTAAATAAGTAAAAATCCCATGGGGAAATACGGTGGGTGCGGCAAAACCTCCCAACCAGTGATAAGAGTTTCTGGCGAGTGGTCAAACTTGTATGTGGTCTTGCGTTATCATGCTGAATTACAACTCCTTTTCGATTTGCCAATTCAGGACGTTCCTGTTGAATTGAATGAGCCAATTTCTCCAGCTGATCACAATATCTGTCTGAATTGATGGTTTCATTCCTCGGAAGGAGTTCAAAAAACACAATTCCTTTAAAATCCCATCAGACGGAAAGCATAACCTCTTTTGGTGAATTTCTGCTTTTGGGATCGTTTTGGAAGGCTCTCTACGTTTTTTCCATGATCGTCGGAGTTCCACATTGTTGTAAACAATCCATTTTTCGTCACCCGTAATCAAGCGCTTCAAAAATGGATCACTTTGTTCTCGCTTCAAAAGGGAATCGCAAATGTCTATA
>MQRK01234977.1:10831-21998 GCA_001938485.1 Girardia tigrina
TATATATATATATATATATATATATACTTAGGCTGTCCCAAAAGTCCTCAGGTGGCCTTTAAAATCACAATAATATTTTACCAAATTTAACCAAATTTGGACTGAATATTATTCAGACTGTCATAAATACTGTGTAAAATTTCAAAGCATAAAATTAAAAAAAAGTTAAATCTTGTTTTATTAAAGCATTGAAATTTTAAAAGTGCAGCGAATTCAAATCAAGCGGTTTTTAACAATGGAACCAAATAAATGTTGCCAACGTTTTTTTGTTCTAACTCAAAGCAAA
The DNA here is from genome assembly GCA_001938485.1 of Girardia tigrina. Lineage (NCBI taxonomy): Eukaryota > Metazoa > Platyhelminthes > Tricladida > Dugesiidae > Girardia > Girardia tigrina. The sequence goes on from MQRK01234977.1 coordinate 11,118, forward strand.
AGAGGATTCTCTACTTCAGAAATTCTTCAGCAACTTCAGCAGGCATGGGAAGAGGCAAATCACCCAGCACTGAACACTATTTAACAATGGTTAACTGATTTTAAAAAAGAAAAGCCGACGTCCTTCGACGATTCATCAAGAAGTGGCAGGCCGTCATTAATAGACGATGAAAAGATTAAAGCAGTCAAATAAGTGATTGATGAAGCTCCAAATGCGTCTTTGCGTTATATTTAAAATGAACTTTCTTTAGGCAAAAGTACAGTCCACAAAATTGTGCTTGAAAAACTTCATTACAAAAAAGTTTGCTCTGTTTGGGTCCCTTACGAACTTTCTGCTGCTAATAAACAACAATGCATTTACACTACAAAGCATATATGCCATGTAATTTCACAGATGGGTGATGAAGCATATTCCAACATAGCGATCGAGGATGAGACATGGGTCTTTTTCCAAGGTAGAGGAAAGAAAGAAGATCACAAAGTTTGCATTCCTTCTAATGCTGTTCCACCAAAAGTGATAAAGTCATCGCCAATGACTGATAAAAAATCTCTTGTTTTCGTAACTTTTACCTGCAACAAACTTTTTAATATAAAAGCACTGCCATATGGTACCAAGATTGATTCCGAGGCGTATGTGAACTTTGTTCATGATACTGGTGAAAAATGGCGGAAACTTAGATCTAACAGCATCAAGCTAAAGGAACTTAAGTGGTGCCATGATAATGCAAGACCTCATTTTAGCAAAGAAACAACTCTTTTTTTTGAAAGAAGAAAAATTGAAAAAATTTATCAATCGCCCTATAGTCCAGATTTTAATCTGTGTGACAGATTCTTGTTTTCAAAAATGAAGAAAAGTTTTAAAAATCATGTTTTCAAATCACATGAAGAAATTGAAGAAGCTTGTAAATTCTTTTTTAATTCTTTATCAACAGAAACATTAAAAAATCGACTAGATAAACTTTTTAACTATTGTCAGTAGGTTATTGGCAACAATGGTGAATATGAATATACTTAAGAAATTTTTAAAATATTTTTTTAAATAAATTTTTAAATTCACTGCATCTATTTTTTTTGTTGGTTAATAATATTATTTTTTTGGTAAGTTTCAAATTTTATGCTTAGAAATTTTAACACTTTTGAAATTTTAATATTCAGTCCAAATTTAGTTAAATTTGGTAAAATATTAGTGTGTTTTTAAAGGCCACCTGAGGACTTTTGGGACAACCTAAGTACATATATATATATTAAGGTGGATCATACTTTTTGACATCTAAAGTCACTGCTGCAGAAAGTTGAAACACAATGAAAGTAAACAGAAAACATTAAAAAAATGAAATTCTTAAGTATCTAAGGGTAGTAATTTTTATTGAAAGTTTTAGTGTAAAATGTTTGAATATGATAACTGCTTTACATTCATTACATTGGTTTTTTCAAAGGATTTCATACAGTAACTTTCATACAATAAAATTTCATACAGTAACTTGGCAGATTATTATATCATTAAGATTGCATCTTTAATAATTATTGATAGTATAACATTTCAGAGTCAATAACGGATTTCAAGTCACAGAATTTTCTGACCAGTTTGACAGAGCACTGTGTATTTGGTCTACCGAATGAATTTCCAGGAAATCACACTCAAACGGCACAATTCCCTCAACGGAATATTTGAAACACTCTCCTAAAGTCTTAATGAAGAAAGCACTACTGTCCAATAAACATGGTATAACGGAAGTGTCTATTCCGCAAACACAAATGGGAACGATCATATTTCCAATATCAGCGGGTCGACTAGCTCATAATGGTGGCGTGTTCCATGAGGAAGCCCGAAGTAGACGCGTTCGTCAACCATACTCTCGTTACTTCAATAAAAACTTTGTAAATTAATTGTGGGGATGATGTGTCACATGATTAAGGACTGTTTGTGTAAATGCTTTAACCCTCATCCGTCCCTCAAAAAGACTATACACTTTAGGTCAACCTTGAACTTGATACGACAGTTTCCAAACATTATCTATGTATGAGAAATACTAAAAGTTCTCTAGACGATGTGCAACAATCTGTCTGAAATGTCCGTAAGATTGTGACTTAGTGCATATTTGGGAGAAAGCAGTATTGTCAACTATTGGATTCAGAAGTATTCTCAAAAGCTGGGAAAAAGTGATTTCTGATGAAAAAAGTTAAACAAATATGATTCAGAAAAGCACCATTTATCTACATATCAGTATCAACTAAAAGCTTTTGATGAAGTGTTTGATATTTGCTCTTTTAAATGTGTAAACCGTGGTATTAGAGAGCAATCAAGCTGCAGTTTCTTTGTGAAAGTTCCCCCTAAGGAATGAGGCTTTTGGGTAGATCAAAAAAGTATTCTTAATATGTACATTAGCCAAAATTGATAAAAAGGAAACATAACGACTGGAAAGACGAAAAAATACGTCAAGCAAATGGAGAGATGTATAAGCAGAGGCACGCTGAATCATGTCAGACATCATCATTGCAGACTTATGCAGAAGGTAGTCGTGAAATCAATTGTGATGAAGATGTAGAAGAAAGTGAAAATACTTTTGAATCAGAGGAGAGCTCATCCAGTGGACATGACTTGAAATACTGCAATACATTTCAGTACAAAGAACTCAGTCAAGTAATGGAACGAAGAGATATAAGCAATCGTTGTGCATGTAAATTCATTAGTGCCTTTTTGAAAGACTTATCTCTAGATTCACCTGAAAATATATAAGACCCAGCTAAATTAAGAAGACAAAGAAATCTGTGGAGACAAAAAGACATTGAGGAACATGATCGATCAACTTCAGAAGTTATTGGAATTAATTTTGATGTCGTTGAGATAGCACACTAACAATGACAGAACATGATGGCGGATTTAACAGATCCACAACGATCAAAGAAGAATATTATGTTATTTTCTTCTATCCTAACAATATTTACAAGGATTATATTTCGTCACAAAGTGTGTGTGCAGTCGGCATTGCGAAAGAGGTCATATCAGTTTTAAACTAGAGGAATTCCCTGAAGTCTTTATAGTCTCTTACTTTGTGATGGTATCCAAGAAGACACAGGTTGGAAAAATAGTGTCATTCGCTCTTATTTGAAACTTGTATTGGTAGATCTTATTAATGGTGTGTTTGCTTAAAACATCTGAATGAGCTTCCGTTTAGAGTGATAGATGGTGCAACGAGTGGTCCTTTTCAAAGGTAATATATGCTCACAAATGTCCGACTATTTTCATACTTACATAAGGTTAATTTGACCCTTGTAAATGGACAACAAATAGAATTACCTGTGATGTTATAAATGATCTCATTAAAGATGAGAAATGTAAATATGGCTTTAAAAATTTTGATGAAAAAACAAATCGGTATTTTCGGGTTCACTTACTTATCGTTTACTTCGGTTGTATATGTCTACAGGAAATCCAAGTATTACAATCCTAAAGCTTATTGACTACATTGCCAAAGTTTATGGCTTTTGCTGGTTTGAAAAATCAAGAAAAACTGATAATTTGTTAAAGAGTACGAGATGTCTTCATGACCATGAATTACATACTAAAAACCTCAATTATCCCGATATATTAACACTGTCCCAAATTGTATTAAAAATAAATTATTATTTTGCTCATCCTGAATATATTTTGTTTGCAGTAATTACTGATTAAAATAAAGAAACAAGAATCGATGCAGCTAGCAAACTTTTTGCACACAGAAGGAAAGAAGAGTACAGGCATACCTCGATTAACGCTACCTCTTTTAGCGCTGTTTCGTTATAGCGCTCTTTTGATTTTATGAAAAAAAAATTTTAACTTCAAAATATTTTTTAAAAGGTTTTCTTTTTCTAATTTCATATGAAAATTGTTATTATTTAGAAAAGCAAAAATAGGGAAAAGCAAAAATTGATGAGGGAAACATTCAAGAACTAATTGAAAGTGATGACCATGGTATCTCCAATGAAGATCTGATAGCTAGTTTATCACAAATTCAGCCAGAAATTGCGGAGCCTACGCTAGAAACAGAAGATTTAACAGAAAATATTTTAACGAAAAAATGTTTGGAACATAATCTAGGGATAATCCAAAATGCCTTAGAAGATTTAAGTGAAAATGATCCCACTTTTGAAAGGTCCTGCGCTATAAAACAAGGAGTAATGAACACTTTATCACCCTACATGGAAATTTTAAAAGAAAAAAGAAAACTGTTTAAGCAAACAAGCTTACCCACATTTTTTTAAAAAAATATTTAAATATGAATTTACACCTTTATTTTGTGATATGTATTAATATATTTTTTGTTTTTATTGAAATTGTTTTGTTATATTGAATTCTAATTTATTTTCTAATTTTTAAATGAAGTATAAATGAAATAAAAATTTTATTTCAAAATAAAAATACCATCTTTTTTTATTTTTCACTTCAAAGTACCAAAAAAATTGGTTAGGAACGTATCCCCATATTTTAGTGTAAATAGCACCTCTTTTAACGCTGTTTCTGTAAACGCTCAATTTTCAGGAATGCAATATGAGCGCTAAACGAGGTATGCCTGTATGACATTAGAGTTTTCTGTCATCTAAATATTCATCTCAATTTCCAGGAAACGTCCTATCTTGAAATGATTGACTGGTCGAAGGTTGATATCACTCCTCCTTCACTTTTATCGCATTAAATGACGAATAACTCGTAATGAAAATTACAATTAACGTCCTCGAAGTTCCCAAAATTCCTTGCATTCGCAAAAGGTTGAACGCCTGGTCAAAGAACAATCACGAGCTTCACAAATGATTACGACCAAAGAATAATGTCATGAAATCCTCTTTTCTACTTCGAAGTCCAGACAAAACATCCTAAATTGGAGAGCAAAAAAAACATTTTTTGAATTTTTTATTATATATTTGATGTGTGTTAATACAATTTGTAATATTTAATTTAAATTCTACCGGCATGAAAGTAATGAAAGATGAGATTCATGCACAAAAGTGCATTCTGCCTTCAAATAAAGTTAAAGGGTAGGATGATTTGCAAGTAGGTACACTATCAATAGAAGAAGATGTTCTGCTAATTAAAGTTGGTCGTTAAAAGGATTCCGTTAACCTTCAGTAATTTAAATGAATACGAAGCTTCTTTTTTTACAAAGCTTCTAGAACATAAATGAATCATATTAATTCCTAATTCCAAAAATATGTACAATAATATTTTTTTAAAAAAACTTTAGCAAAATAATTTTGCAAATAAATATATAATACTATCTGAAGCTTTTATTATCCGAATGACGATTTAAAGGTTTCTAAATAAATAACTACACTCAATGGCTAAACATAGGTAAAGTTAGAAGAGGCTGCATAAGAAAGCTAAAAGTTAAATATAATGGGAGTAATTTATATTTTTAACTAGTTCCTCCCTTCTTGATGTTATAAAATGATGCAGAACTGCATGGAGGGCTTCTAGAGCGCATTTTATTACACCGGACGAACCCATTCAGTATATTTATTGTCTGAAACCAAGCATGAGTCGGTAAAGAAAATTGTCTACAGAGAAACTGCTTTTTAAAAATACAAACATTGACTGTCCACAGACAGATGATAAATATAAATTATATATAAATATATCGATATTTGTCATATTCTGGAACCAAAACGATGTCAAACACATTTACTTTAGTCATCAAGTCATCAAAATCAACAACGTATATAACAGTGATCTCAAAACAATCAGCAGTAAAAAAGATATAAAGATATGTATATTTAAAAGATATATATGATATAGTAAAAGATATATATATTTAAAAATATTTTGTTAAGAGTTTTCGATTAGACTTACGTAAGTGATTACACAATCATTCATTTCTTATTTAAAAATATATTATAAATTAAAATTTAAGAATTTTTCGATTAAAGTAGAATGACTTAATAAACATTTTTAAATATTAAAAAATACAGATTTATTATAAAACAATTTAAATTACATATGCTTATTAAATTTGATAAAAAGACTTTTGTAAATCAAAATAAACTTAAAAAGTTTGAAATAAAATATGTTTAATAAAATTTGAAATAAAATAGTTTGATTACAAATTTTAAAACGAAAGCCTTTTATTAAGAACACTGAGACAATTATCATTTGAATTTTTATTATTATCACATTTAGAGTCATTACAACTCTCAGAAGACCTCTCACCGTTTGACATCGCTCTAATTGGTTTTGTTATTTCTATTTTTAATCATGATTATTCAAACAATTTTCTAAATCCTGTTAAAATATTTATTTTCTAAAAATATTAATTAAAATTTATAATTTTAACCATTTCTTTATAAAAACTCAAAATAATAAAATGTTAAAAAATTGTTAAAAATGAATTTAATTTAAATTTTATTAGTTTTATTTCTATCTAATTAAATTCTTTTCTCTTTTTTTAAAAAAATATTAAACTTAATTTTAATTGTTAATTTAAAAAATATAAACTTATCTAATTATTATTTTAGTTATGTTCGAATAGTCGATCACTCTAAATTTTAAAAAAATATCAGTTTCCATCTGCGTCAACTTCTAACCATTCTAAGTTCAACTTTATCAAATCAACATACAACATCAATACATTGACACATTCAAACAATTTAAAATATTCCTCACACCTTTAATAATGTTTGAACTAAAAAATAAGTTTTTAATTTGAAATAAATAATATAAAATATCAACTTTAATAAATTTTGAAGTAATATATTTGTAAAATTAAAATGAAATGAAATATTAAATTATTTATCTATATTTAAAATTCATTATTTTAATCTATAAATGGTTTAAGATGATGGTTGATCTGACGATATATATTGAATTTAAATATATTTTCTAATTAATGAATTTTCTGGTTTTTTAACTTTCCTCCGAATTGAAGTTTACTTAAATAAATAGATATCATTTCTTATTTATTTTACTTATAATAATTTTAAAAATACATTTTATTATAAAATCATACTAAATAATATTTTAATCTTTAATATTGAATATTTTAACAATAACAATTTTCTAAATATATTATAAAATAATATTTTTTGACACAGTTCAAAATATAAACATAAAATAATATATAAATATAAAATTAAAAATCTTAGAATATTATTTTAAAATATTATAACACATTAAATGCAAAATATATTTTTAAAAATTTATTTTCCTTAAGTATTTATATTTTAATTATTTCTTCTTTGGAACAACATAGACGTACATTAACTTGTATCCATCTTTCAAAAAATTCTTCAATTTATTATCAACTTCTGATTTAGATACAGATAAAATCTGAATGGAATTTGACTCATTTAACTTTTTAAAGTCTTGTTGAACATTATTTCTTCGTAGCTTCTGAGGATTTGGTCTTTCACATACTTCTCTTGGTGTGCTCGATCCGAAACCCAATACTTTTTTAGTTGATGATAATGGTTTTTCGTCCTTATAAAGTCTTCTCAATACATAATTAAATTTTGTAGTCGTTCCATCTTTTGCTTCATCACATACATCTTTTGATCCCATCTCAATTGTTTTCTGGTTTTATATTTCAATACATAAACAAAATTAAAAGAATTAAACAATAAAAATGGAAAATTTTATTAGGATATAAATTACGGGAAATTAATAAAATATTCAATGTTTTTATTAATTTTTGTAAAATCAAAATTCAGACACATAAAATACGTTTTAGATTTAATTTTAATTTATCTCAATCAGCTTATTGAGAATTTTTGATTAGCGTGATTTCATGCAGTCGATTACACAATCATCATTTTTGCATTTCTATTCATGCAAATTAAATTATTAATTAGTGACCTGAAATGACGGTTGATCCGTCAATATAAATATTCTTTAAATATATTTTTTAATGGATGAATTTTGTTTTTATTTCAATATCATTATTTTTGTACATTCTTTACGTTAAGGACCACATGGTATTTTTATTTGGATTTTATAATTTAAATTTGAAAGAAATTTCACTTTAATGTTTTGACTATTAAATGGAAAGAAATATCTCACCCTTTCCATAAACTACGCTGGATAAAATACTTATTGATGGTAGCCCATTCATGAGTCGCACAGTTTTTAAGTTCTTAACGGATTGTATCTTGATTTGCTCGTTGTTTAGATTGACAATGTCACTCAATTTTCTTAGAATTAATATTGGAGCTGTTTACTTATAATTTCATGATATAAATTAAATAGTAAGCTAAGTAGGTCTTGATCGTACTGAAATTTAGTTGATCAAGAACTAAAAAGGAGAATCAAAGCAGTGAGTAAGGAGCCTACTTTATGGGATCTTGAAATTTTATCCCTGATATTATGAGTTCCATTCCTGAAATTATTCGAGCAATTCGAACTCTTTCACTGCTTTCAATGTATCTAGTTGTAAATAAAAATTATGTTCCATACGTTCCGAATGAGAATTTTTGCGTTTTGTTTAATAATAATTGTGACAAAATTATCATTCTGCAGGAACAGACTCACTGCATACAAATTCCTCAAACGACTCAACACGAATAAACAGGCCCCAAATTGTAATTTCTTTTAATTTTAGAATAAATTCAGTTTTACAATCGCTTACCTTAGAACTTTTTCATCTCTTTTAAAAGTTAAGGTACACATACCAGTATTAAAAATAGAAATGAAAGTTGAATATTTTATTACTCCTCATAATTACCATATGTTCATCATTAAACCAGCGGTTAATATTAATAAACTATTACTTAATAAGTGTTCATTTTTATTTTTAATTAAAAAAAAGGGTTAATATTGATAAGTACATTTTTCAATTTATATAATAAAAAGTTGCAATTGGTTGGCAGTATGTTTAGTTTCGAGAGTAAAATCTTTGAATTGACAGGAAAATGCAATATATATTAAGCTGGGTTGAAAATATACTAAATTAATTGAACCGTTTTCAGACAACTAAATTTTTGTGACTTGATAACCAATGAACTGCAAACATGTAATTTAAATTTTTTTCATTTTCTATATAAAGGGGTTCCGCAGTCACCCCCAAGCTTTCAAGCTATAGTCTGTTAATGCTAAATATAAATAGTAGTCCAACAGTTACACTGTTCTCAAACAAATGAGCAAAAACAGTTATTATTACATGTAAAATCCTGGTGGAAAATACAGTTTATTACAAGAAGTCATTTAGTGTCAAAGTTCGGCAGATCTGATCTGAATTTCTTCATCTGTACTATAACACCGTGACGTGAGTTGTTTTCGTAAACTTTGCGACACGCTGCAGTAACATCTTTGATGTTTCTCTCAACTTCCCGTGAGTGACATAGGTATGAAGGAATAATAATCTGTTGATGATGATTAGCAATAACATTAGAATCTATGTTGCTGAGAAGTGGAGGAGGGGTAACAACAATATTGGTCCAATCTATCATATCTACATATGAGATAGCAGAGAAATTCAGAGATACCTGAGTCTTGTCAAAACATCGAACTTTCTCAGTCCCCGTTGTACACTGTTGGCATACTTCAATGACCTTTTCACAAGCAAACTTTCTCGTCTTTTCATCTTCATTTCCAACAGCGGTCAACAAGATACATTCTGGATGAAAAAAATAGTTATTGTTAATCAAAACAGGAGCAATGATATCCTGATCAGCCTTGTCAAGTTCCTGGTATCTCGAAATCATAGAGAAGAATTTCTTAACACCATCTTGCGCATTTGAGTGGAATTTGATATTGAACCAACAAGGGGCGTAGAACACGACGATGAATCTAACCAGTCTTAATAGATCTCCTGAAGGATTTTCATGTGATCAATAGAAACGGAGTAAAGCGTTCGCCTTGGTCAACCACCGATCATGACTCAAAGCACCAGGTTTAGCTGTTTGTAAAAATGATACGACCTTGTTACCAAAACGTAAACCATGTTTAACCAGGAGACATATTTTCAGTAAATATGACTGATCTGTGCTAAAATCTTGCATCATAGATTCCCTCATTTCTAATACATTTCTAGGAACTGAATTAAACGAAATTATTGGTTTAACTTGTGGTTCAAAATTCATTATATTTGTCAATTAACCCTCATAAGATTTTTGACCTGTCATTCTTCCATCAACAGTTTTAAGCAGATTAGCAGAGGGAACGTAAACTATTAAACTGTTCATTATAAGATATTTATAATTCAATACTAAACTAATTTGTTTTTGATTTTCTTGCCTAAGAAAAAAAGGATATGTTCGATGCTTTTACTTCAAAAGGCTTTTTATATTTAAAATCAAAATCAGGATTCGTTTCTACAAATTGAATATAAATAATTCTCTTAATGTCTGACTACAGGAGTAGTACAATGCTTCTTTTAAGACAAATTTGATAAGTAGTAATGTGTTCCAAAAATGGTTTTCAAAAGATCAATCATCATTAAATCCGATTGTTAGTTTTTAATAAGAATTGCACAATAACTTCGTTTCCCAAAAATATATTTATTAATTAAAACAAATACATAAAAATGCGAGAATTAATGATGAAATAATTGGAACCATATTTAAATAATTTTATATAAATTAATATTTATTTGAATGATTATGATTTTGAATAATAATTTAATAATACTAATATTCTTCCTAACATCCCCCTTTCTTAAAAGACCTTAACCATTCTATATTGCGTATAATTTTTTTACCGATGTCGTTTTCCAATTCATAACTGCGATCATGAATTTTTTTAATGACTCGATAAGGACCTTCATACCTGTGTTCATCTTTCCCACGACCTTCTTTTTTTTCTAACACTTTGTCATCTATTTCGAAAAACCTATTTCCCCGATTATCATTTTGATAAGTAATTAAATTTTGATTTTTGATAGCTGTTTGTTTCCGTTCTTCTCTATTACCAGCTCTATTT